>JAHRHZ010000069.1:23928240-23946538 GCA_024137785.1 Ginglymostoma cirratum | reverse complement strand
TTCTGTAGAAGGGTCTAGGCCCGAAACGTCAGCCTTCCTGCTCCTATGATGCTGCTTGGCCTGCTGTGTTCATCCAGCTCTACACCTTGTTATCTCGGATTCTCCAGCATCTGCAGTTCCTATTATCTCTACTACTGTCCTGTCGTTTTATTGACAGGTTAATGAATAGTGCTTTCCTCTTGAAACTGAAAATAGTTGTAATCACAATGGAACCTCTGCTTAGAATCAACCTGGTGCTATGAAAGTGGACACAACTAAAACTGACAGCTTACTTGGAGAAGAATAGGCAAATTGAATTCTGAGGTTACATTGCAGGTTGAAGTTTAAAATGGGAAAGAGAAAAGACTGAGATTGATGAAACTTAGTAGCTGATCAGCATGAGCTGATGACTCCGGATTGATGATTGAGCTGAATGAGTGACAATAGAGTGACCATAAATGAGCTGGCATACTTTTGTTTATTTGCTGTTGCTGTACTGAAATAGCCTTTTGCCCTTCTGGTGAGATATTTAAGCTTATCTCTCCCTTGGTGTGATTGATCATACTCCAGTCTAAGTCACAACTCCACTCTTTGGGTAACTAAACCCAAAGATGGCTGTCAGAATAGAGGTAAATTGAAATTTTCAGGTTTCAACTCTATCTGTCAGTAAAACCTAATAAGAGTAATAATGAGCACCTGAAGGCTGGTAATAATTGTATGTTCTTGGTACTCAGTATTATTGACAAAACTTCCAAAAAAAAGTTAGCTTTGCAAAATATCATCATTTTATTAGAATTTATCTAAAATTGATTGAACCGTCATGATTCATACATTACTTGCTGATTTAAAAAAAAGATAGGACTCCCAGTTTTACTTTGAAAAGGTCTTAGCCAATGCAGATTAATTAGCGAAGATACCTGCTTGCACCCTATCTTTTCTTTAATAATTCATTTCCGTTTTGATGTCTTTTGCTTATTCGGAAACATAAAAAGATAAACATTAAGCATTAAACGATAGAACAAATCCTGATTAATGAGCTGTTTAAGCGATTTTCCTGTCCTGGCCAATTTAACCTGCAAAGGATCTTCTGGAAGGATTTAATTTTAGATAATGATGACTCTCTTTAGTTGCTGAGTTTATTGATGTGAGAGGAACAGCATCTCAGTTAGCGTCCCCTGATTGTTCTCCTGCTCTGAATGTGGACCACATAATGATGGAGATTGGGAAAAAGTACAGGTGAGGAGCTTTACACCATGAACGTTTCCTCTTGTGGAATCATAAAGTCATGCAGCGCAGACACAGACCATTCAGTCCAACCAGTCCATGCTGAACATAATCCCAAACTAAACTAGTCCCATCTGCCTGCTCCTGGCCCATATCCCTTCAAACTTTTCATATTCATGTACTTATCTAAATATCTTTTAAATGTTGCAGCCACGTCCATCATTTCCTTAGGAAGTTCACTCCACACATGAACCACCCTCTGTGTAAAAAAATTGCCCCTCCTGTCTTTTTTAAATCTCTCACCTTTCACCGTAAAAATATACCCCCTAGTCTTGAAACCTCCATCCTAAGGAAAATACAACTACCATTAATGCCATTTACTTCCTACACTCCAGTGAAAGAAGTTCCAGCCTATCCAGCCTTTCATTACAACTCAAGCCTTCCATACCCAGCAACATCCTGGAAAATCTCTTCTGAACTCTTTCCTGCTTAATAAGATCCTTCCTATAACTGGGCAACCAGAACTGGACACAGTTTTCAAGAAGAGGCCTCACCAATGTCCTGTGCAGCCTTAACGCGACCTCCCAACTCCTATACTCAAAGGACCAAGCAATGAAGGCAAGCGTGCCAAATACCTTTTTAACCACCCTGTGTATATGTAATGCGGACTTCAAAGAATTATGCACATGCACTCCTAGGTTCTTCTGTTCTACAACACTACCCAAGGCCTTACCATTAATTGTACAGGCATTACCCTTGTTTGTTGTACCAAAATGCAATACCTCATATTTATCCAGATTGAACTCTATCTGCCATTTTTCATCCCGTTGACCAATTTGATCATGATCACTTTGTAATCTTCGAAAACCTCCTTTGCTGCCTAATGTGCCAACAATTTTGGGCAACACGGTGGCACAGTGGTTAGTAGTGCTGCCTCACAGCGCCAGGGACCCGGGTTCGATTCCGGCCTCGGGCGACTGTCTGTGTGGAGTTTTCACATTCTCCCCCTGTCCGCATGGGTTTCCTCCAGGTGCCCTGGTTTTCTCCCACAGTCCAAAGATGTGCAGGTTAGGTGGATTGGCCATGCTAAATTGCCCGTAGTGTTCAGGAAGGTGTAGATTAGGTGGGTTATAGGGGGATGGTTCTGGGTGGGATGCTCTGAGGTTCAGTGTGGACTTGTTGGGCTGAAGGGCCTATTTCCACACTGTAGGGATTCTATGATTCTACGTCATCTGCAAACTTACTAACCACGCCTCCTATATTCTCATTCAAATCATTTATATAAATGACAAAAAAAAGGACCCAGAACCAATCCTGTGAAACATCACTGGTAGCAGGCCTCCAGTCCAAAAAACAACCCTCTACCATCACTCTCTGTCTCCTGCCGTTAAGCCAATTATGTATCCAATTGGAAAGCTCACCCTGAATCCTATGTGACCTAACTTTACTAATTAGTCTACCATGCGGAGCCCTGACAAAGGCTTTACTAAAGTCCAAATAAACAACATCTATTGCTCTGCCCTCATCAATCTTTCTGGTAATTTCCTCAAAAAACTCAATCAAGTTTGTGAGACACAATTTTCCTCGCACAAAACCATGCTGACCATCCCTGATCAATTTTTGCCTCTCTAAATATCCCTAAATTCTATCTTTCATAATCACCTCCAACAATTTACCCACAACTGAAGTCAGACTCACAGGTCTGTAGTTCCTCTGTTTCTCCTTACAACCCTTCCTAAACAAAGGTACAATATTATCCACCCTCCAGTCATCAGGCACCTCAACCGTAGTTATAGATGATACAAATATTTCTGCAAGGGGTCTCGTAATTTCCTTTCTTACTTCCCCTTGGGAAGGCGATGGCTTCTGCAGGATTGGAAACTGATGTTAGAAGCTATGGCAGGAAGATCTCAAGGAGATAACAGTCTGGGAAAAAATGGGTGCATTGTTTGAAGGAGGTAGGGAGGTGTCAAAGAGTTGACATTTGGCCCTTGCAAATTGAAAGTTCATTCAAAAATCCAGCCATCTCTCTCAGCTCAGTAAGTGCAGAGTAATCTTGTTTAAACGTATCTATTTGTTTAAAATTTTGGTGACAATGTTAGGGTTAGACTTATGGAAGATTGGAGTGCATTAAATTCAGAGGAAGATCACATATAATGAGTGAGCAGAGTACAAAAAAATTGAGACCACCATTGTTACATTGACAGTTCAACTGGCAAGAATATTAAATACTGTCATTGAATGTGAGCACCACTTGATGCATGTGTAGTGTTTGGGGTAGCATGTGAATCTGAAGATGCAGTGAGAGTTATGGGTTTAGCTTAGGGCTACCTGCAATCCAAAAACAATGGGTGGACTCTAAGTTGCAATTCTATTATACTGTGCTCAAGGCAGGGTGGTTGCTGAGGAGAGAGATTTGCGTTTGAAAATAAAGTTTTGTAGATATAGTAAAAGAGTGGCGAAGGTAAACATTGGTCCTTTAGAGGATGAGAAGGCCAATTTAATAACTGGGAATGAGGAAATAGCCGAGACATTAAACAGTTATTTCGTGTCGGTCTTCACAGTGGAAGACACGAATAACATTCCGAAAAGTAATGGCAAGAAGGTTATCAGAGATAGTAGGAACTGCAGATGCTGGAGAGGCTAGAGAAGGTTATAGCAGGTGAGGACCTAGAAACTATCATTATCACTAAGAAGGCAGTGCTGGCCAAGCTAATGGGGCTAAAGGTAGACAAGTCTCCTGGCCCTGATAAAATGCATCCCAGGGTACTAAAAGACGTGATGGGGGAAATAGCAAATGCACTAGTAATTATTTACCAAAATTCACTGGACTCTGGGGTGGTTCCTGCAGATTGGAAAACAGCCAATGTGACGCCACTGTTTGAAAAAGGAATTAGACAAAAAGCAGGTAACTATAGGCCAGTTAGCTTAACTTCGGTAGTGGGGAAAATACTTGAATCTACCATTAAGAAGAAATAGCAAGACATCTGGATATAAGTTGTCCCATTGGGAACACCCAGCATGTGTTCATGAAGGGTAGGTCATGTTTAACTAATTTGGTGGAATTCCTTGAGGACATTACTTGCATGGTGGACAATGGGGAACCTGTGGATGTGGTGTATCTGGATTTCCAGAAGGCATTTGACAAGGTGCCACACCAAAGGCTGCAACATAAGATAAAGTTCCATGGTATTACAGGTAATGTATTGGCATGGATAGAGGATTGGTTGACCAGTAGAAAGCAAAGAGTAGGGGTAAATGGGTGTTTTTCTGGTTGGCGGTCAGTGGCTAGTGGTGTGCCTCAGGGATCAGTGTTGGGACCGCAATTGTTTACAGTTTACATAGATGATTTGGAGTTGGGGACTAAGTGTGGTGTGTCAAAATGTGCAGATGACACTAAGGTGAGTAGTAGAGCAAAGTGTGCAGAAGACACTGAAAGTCTGCAGAGGGATATAGATAGCCTAAGTGAGTGGGCAAAGGTCTGGCAGATGGAGTACAATGTTGATAAGTGTGAGGTCATCCATTTTGGTAGGAATAACAGCAAAATGGACTATGTTCTAAATGGTAAAAAAATTGCAGCACGCTGCTGTGCAGAGGGACTTGGGTGTCCTTGTGCATGAAATGCTAAAAGTAGGATTGCAGGTGCAGCAGGTAATTAAAAAGGTAAATGGAATTTTGTCTGCCCTTGCTAGAAGGATGGAGTTTAAAAACAGGGAGGCTATGCTGCAGCTGTATAGGGTCCTGGTGAGGCCACACCTGGAGTACTGTGTGCAGATTTGGTCTCCTTACTTGAGAAGAGATATACTAGCACTGGAGGGGGTGCAGAGGAGTTTCACTCGGTTGATTCCAGAGTTGAGAGGGTTGGATTATGAGGAGAGACTGAGTAGATTGGGATTATACTCATTGGAATTCAGAAGAATGAGGGGAGATCTTATAGAAACATATAAGATTATGAAGGGAATAGATAAGGTGGAGGTAGGGAGGTTGTTTCCGCTAGCAGGTGAAACTCGGACTCGAGGGCATCGCCTCAAAATAAAGGGAAACAGATGTAGGACTGAGGTCAGGAGGAACTTCTTCACCCAAAGGGTTGTGAATCTGTGGAATTCCCTGCCCAGTGAAGCGGTTAAAGCTACCTCGCTGAATGTTTTTAAGGCAAGGCTAGATAAATTTTTGAACAAGAAAGGAATTAAGGGTTACGGTGAGTGGGCAGGTAAGTGCAGCTGAGTCTCAAAAAGATCAGCCATGATCTTATTAAATGGCGGGGCAGGCTGGAGGGGCCAGATGGCCTACTCCTGCTCCTAGTTCTTAAGATACGCTGTTATAATCAAATACAAGAAGAGAAACAGAAAGCAATTAAGATGAAATAGATAGACACCAGAGGGAAAAAGCAGATTCTCAAGATGAGCATATTTGGAAGAGAAGTGGCTGTGGATTGAACAATGCATAAGTGAATTACTGCAGATGTTGGAAATCAGAGATGGTGGGAAATACCTCAGCATCGTGGAAAGACAAACAAAGTAAACACTCGTTAGTACAGGTTGGAAATTGAAGTTAGCACAGCTTCAGTGGACAGTCACTGAAAATACATTGTAGAATGCCGGGAGATTGAAGTTTTGGTAGTGGAATGATGAACTAATTGCACAGATTCTGGGTCTGGATTTAACTGGTTACATTATCTATGCTACGTGCTGCAGGGGTGTCTTTAACCAATTGCGCCAAAAGGAAAACAGTGCTGGCAATGATTAAATCCACTTTCTGCCGTCAACTTCTCAGGTTCTCCAGTCTCCCTCTACCTTGGCAATTTTTCTGTTCTATCCCCTACTTCTAAGTTTTCCATTTAAATATTGTGCAAAAGAAAGGTTATGTAACAAAGTTAAAGTGTTTGTAAACCATTAGCTTAGATGTTAGTTTCTTCTAATAAAGTTCTATTTTAGTAAATAATACTCTTGTTGTTTGTTTCATAATCTTATACTTTTTACAAGGAGGAGGTGAGCAGGGAGCTGCCTGTTTGGTGCCTATGGCAAAGGCAGGTAGCATCCATGTTGACGGTTGTTTTTGCTTTGTCAAAAAGAACCGGCAGATTGTGAAAGGCCAGATGGATAAAGATAAAGTGGACATAGCTGCCAAGTGGAGGTGCACCATTTGTTCTGACCACATTGATCTGCAAATTTATTTAAAAAGTACAAATTAAAACAAGCATCCTGTAGTCCAAGCTGACCCAACAGCTGTGCTCATGCATATATGTATACCAGTTAATATTGCGTTACAGTTTACTAAAGCAACAAATTCTTGTTTGCAGTGCATGGCTCAAATCTGAGAAATACATTCAGTGTTGGGACTAACATTTGATTCTGAGAGTGTGATTATTTCAGACTTCTGGTAATTATAAGATAAAAGCATTGTTCAGAAAATGGATTTAAAACCTGATTCTATTCTGTATAGGCCCTTAACAAACTCCTGAAAAAGAAAAGGAGCTTTTAATTGGTGATGAGTGAGTTTCTCATTCCGTCCCTCCTTTTAAAATTGCATACTATCCTCTGGGAATGTGATTTATGAATCGCTTACCCACCCATTCCCACCCTACAGGCAATTGAAAATCCAGCTTTCTGAATTTTCCTATCAGTTTCCCATATTCCATCTTAGAACAATACTCTGACAGCAATATTGAAGAGAAGGTTGTACAGAATTTGAAAATCATGCTGTGAAGTAAATTAACCTTGGTATTTATATCGAAGCTATTCCATTATGTTTAACAGCAATAGTTTTGGGGGTGAATTTATCTTTGGTCATGATGTAGGATCTTCAATCAAAAAGCTGCTGCATAATCTCATCAATAAAGGAACAAAAACAGGTTTTATGCCACCACTGTCTATAAGTATGGGGACCTACAGGGTGGATTTGTGGCAAAGGAAAACCATTTTCTGGTCTAACTAGAAACAACTCTAATAATGAATAACAAATTATGTATTCCATTTTAGCAAGTGTTAAAGGTCACATTGATATGATAGGCATTTCTACACAGACTGAGCAGGACCTGGATGTTAGGTCATACTCCTCCAAGAACTGTCCACAAGTTCGTATGACAGTGTCCTAGATGGTATACTTAAGGAACTTCTCAATGTTGACCCTTCCAAATCCTTACACACATATACAACATCACCCTTCCCTACCGCCCCCCCAAGCTTTTATCCCATTATTAATATCATATATTTGTGTATATAATTGTATTTACCACCACTCCATTTCCCACCCAGTCTCTAACTTCAGAAATTCAGGTGATCTGGAGGTTTCACTATTCTCCCAGAATGTCTTGTCTTTGGATTTGGAAGGTTGACAATTATCTAGGTGAAAGCTCACTCACTTTGATTCTCTTCCTGACAATGTGAGGTCTGTTGGTTGTTTGAGTAGGAGGATTTTAACATTTTGGTTTTCCTTCATAGGGATATCAACTCTGTTGAGACACTGCAAAGAAGAAATTGCTTATCTTGAATTGTCAGACGTCCCTGTCCTGATAATTTCCCTGGATTTATATGAAGCTGTTCAATCAGTGTCAGCAGATTTTTCTTCTCAATATGTTGGTAAATCTTTGCTGACTTGTGCAGATGCTTCAATTTGTTGATTTGATTTGGATATTCTCATTCACCTTCAGAAATTGAATTATTGGCAAAATCTATACTTTTCCTTACTCTGTTCTGCTTCTTGCTTGGCATGATCTCTCTCACAGTTACTGAGGATTCTTCCTGGAAGAGAAGTCAAAAATTCTGATTGGTCTTTGCTCTTCTGAGTCACCTCAGCATCAGAAATCAGATTTGAATCTGTCATAACACTTTGTTCACCAAGCTGTGATATGCTGCCAATTATACCTTCATCAGTTAGTTTTCATGGAGTTTCCTGCCCATTGGCTATCTCAGTGTTTATGTTTCCTCTCAAACTTTGCTAATTATTGCAATCTGAACTCAACAATGAAAAATACTTACACCAAACCTGTACATGGTTCCCGTCTCATTGACATTTCTGTCAAATACAAATTTCATGTGTTAATATGTATAATCGCAGGAGGTTCCCATAAGTCTGTAGATGCCTATAAAATTTTATGAACCTTGTCCTTCAACTAATTGACTTGACTCGCTGTTCCTTTACCAGTCGTTATTTGACTTTAAGTAGCTTAACTCATTTTGACATTTGAAGAAAATTACAATTAATGGACATATTCCTACACAAGTGAGAAGTCTAGATTGTGAAGTATGTATAGATTTTCTACTAAATGCTTTCCCGTGTATTGGAGAGTGCTTATAAGGTGTGTTTTGCTTATGAGTTGTCTTTTAACTTGAAATTCATGCGATGACTATTGACTTAAATGTCTTTTTGGCAAAATGTAAGCTCTAGATGACCTATTTCCTGCAGGAAAACTTTAGGTTTTTCTTCTATTGTAGTTGTTCTACTTCATTAACCTCTTTGCATGGGTAGCTATTTGATTTCTTGTTTTTCTAAGACTGTGTCTGAATCCAGCACCTGAAAGTCACCCATTGTGTGATCGGTAAGATATTCACTTTGAATAGGTTGGAACTGTCTGTACCTGTGAGATTCTTTGATCTAACAAGAATTTTGGTTTCTGGTACCTGTATTACTCAAGTACTGCTTTCTCATGAGTATCATTTGTGGGCTTGTACCTTAAGAACTAAATGGGCTCCATTGATTTCCTGTCCTTAGGTTAATCTTCTCCTTTTAGAATTGACCTGTCGTTGAATTGACCAGATTTCTGCTTCACTCACCATCTGTCAGGCTTTCTCTGAAGTCAAGTCTTCTTTGGACTTAATAAATCTGACAAAGACTCCTCTGCAATTCCTACAACGATTCTATCTGTCATGAATTCTAACTTTAAATCACTATAGTCATTTCTTTTGACTAATTTGTAGAGATTACTAATAAAATCCACTATGGATTCTTCTGGATACTGAACTCTTTTATTAAAGCTTGCTCATTCAAGATTTTTATTATTTCTGAGGTTGAAGTAATTTTCAAAGGCTTTCAGTAACTCTTCTGAAGTGTTTGCTGATTCTTATGACTCGCAATGGTGTAAAACCAGGGTGGCACGGTGGCTCAGTGGCTAGCACTGCAGCCTCACAGCGCCAGGGACCTGGGTTCAATTCCAGCCTCAGGTAACCATCTGTGTGGAGTTTGCACATTCTCCCTGTGTCTGCATGGGTTTCCTCTGGGTGCTCCAGTTTCCTCCCACAGTCCAAAGATGTGCAGGCTAGGTGGATTGGCCATGCTAAATTGCCCATAGTGTTCAGGGGTGTGTGGTTTATAGGGGGATGGGTCTGGGTGGGATGCTCCAAGGGTCAGTGTGGACTTGTTGGGCTGAAGGGCCTGCTTCCACACTGTAGGGATTCTAAAAAAAAAAAAATCATCAGCAAGACTCCCATCTGTACTGGAGGGTTTTCTGACATCTTGTGACCAAAATGGAGGGGCTATTGACCACATTGGTTAAAATAGATTAATCCAGCCATTTTTTTCTTTGTTTAATTGGATGAATGTCACTTTTCACAGCCTTATTAAATGATTCCTATTTCCTTAATGAATTTATTGAATGAATCCCATCGCCTGTGCCATTAATTCACAATGTCTGTTTTAATCATGGTTTTACTCAATGTCTTCCACTATTCTTGCCTTGAAGAGATGAATCCCACTTCTTAAACTGTTGTTTTTCTGGATGATTCGTTCTTTCTGAGGCTAAAAGATGACCACCATTTCTTTCATGTTTCTTTCCTGGACAATTCCGGCTTTCCTCCTGCATTGAGACCACCTCATATTCCACCTTGGGAGCCTACAACCCAATGGTCTCAATGCGGACTTTACCAGTTTCAAAATCTCCCCACCCCTGGCCTCATCCCATGACCAACTCTCCCTCTCATCCCCACCTCCTTGACCTGTCATAACCTGACACAACCTGTCCATCTTCTCTCCCACCTATCCGCTCCTCCCACCTCACTGACCAATCTCCACCACTGCCTACCTGCATTCACCTATCACCATCCCACCTACCTTCACTAGCCCCACCCCTCCTCTATTTATTTCAGAGCTTCCTTTCCCCTCCCCATTTCTCAAGAAGGGTCCTGACCTGAAATGTCAACTTTCCTGCTCCCCTGATGCTGTCTGGCCCACTGTGTTCCTCCAGCTCCACACTGTGTTATCTTTGACTCCAGCATCGGCAGTTCTTACTATTTCCCATGAGATGGAGATGTTTCTGGAAAATACAGAAACACACCAAATTACACAAATGTACAGTTTGGATGTTGCAGTCGTAATGGCAGTAAAACTGTCAGTATTCAATGTCACTACTCTGAAATATATTGACAGTCACTTCTAGAATTTGCACTTTGCTGTTAAAGTGGAAATCCAAAAGCTGTAATTAATGACTTTTTTTGATTCTCCTCATAGTGCTTTGTTAAAATCCTCCCCAGGCTATTTAGTCTAAAGGTTAAAAAACATGCAAAACGTTCAGCTTCTTGAAAGAGGTATAATTGGGTTTTTAACAGTGTACATAGTTCAGACCTTACTGACCATGGAAACTAGTTTTATTTGCATGTATTCATAAAATCTACATTAAAAAAATGCAAGGTTATTTATGATATTTTAGTTTTCGTCTTATTCCCAGGTTTCTGTCGCAATTTTGTTTTGATCTCTGTAAAACATCATTAAAAGTGAAGGATATCAATGCATTTTACCTCCTTGTTTGCTACTCCTTTACATACTTGGATGTGAGAGGTTGCTAATTCCGCTTGGTGTCATCACTGATGCTGAATGCCTGGATATTTCCTTGATTTGGTGCCAGATTCCATCTAACATCAGGAAAGATGAAATCCACATGGCAAAGGTCAACAAATCTTTGTGAATAGTTTTTGTAGAGACTCAAGTTGTTAGGTATACAACTACCATTAAGTTTCTTCATTATGCTGCATGATTGTGTTCTGCCTGATCACCATGAGTGATTGTGTGTCAAAATTATTTTCATATGATGTAAAGCTCTTACCCAATATGCTGTTACCTTGGTTTACAGGAGGATGTGGAGTTTGTGTTAAGATTGTGCCAGTGGAGTTTTTGAAGATCTAATCTGGTGTCCTTCAGGATTTGCTAGTGTCAGAGCACTCGTACGTTTGAACCAAACCCTCTTTTGCTTGGATTGGAGGTCAGCTGCATTGAGGCAGACTTTCCTATCATTGTTGTGAGAAGCTGCAACATCTGCACTCATCCCATGCAGCCACTAATATTGCACATTGACTCATTTTGTCTATTGATCTGCACGCAATCACTTATATTGTCTCAACTGAGTCTTGAAAGTCGTAAGCTTTAGGTCTCACATGGAAATAACTGCTTCAGCTACTTCAGAAACAAAACCACTCTTAACTCTCATATAAGACTGTCTGCACTGCGTACATGTAGATTAGTAACTCCTGAAACATTGATATTTTAATGACTGGACACACAAGGTCAGCTCCTCGAGCTTCTCAACCAAAGAAAGAAACGCTTGCATTAATGTAGCACCTTACACAACTTTGGAATGCTGCAAAGCATTTTACAGATAATACAATGACCTTATTAATGTGTAGTCACTGCTGTAATGTCAGAAATATGGCAACCAGTTCCATACAGCAAACTGCTGCAAAATGAAATGTCACTAAGACCAGGTACAGATGACTTCGTGACAGGAGTAGGCCATTTGTCCCCTTGAGCCAGTTCTGCCATTTAATAAGATCACAACTGATATATTTAATCTATATTCCTGTTTACCCTGGTTAATCTTTCAGTCATCACTTGTCAAGGATCATCTATCTCTGCCTCAGATATATTCAATGATTTTGCTCCCATCACCACTTGAGGAAAGTTCCAAACACTATCAGTCCCCTGGGAGAAAAAAATTCTCTTCATCCCTATCTTAAATAAGTCACCCTTATATTTTATATTTCAGTGGTAACCCCTAGTTCGACATTCTCCCACAAGAGGAAATATCCTGTCAACGTACACCCTGTCAACACACCTGAGAATTTTAAATGTTTTAATTAACTTGCCTCTAGCTGTTCTAAACTTCAGCAGATTTAAGTCAATCTTATCTGATTTGTTTTAGTGATGTTTTTGAGGGTTGAATATTATCCCAAGTTATGAATCTTAACACGCTTTTTCACCTTTTTCTTCAAAGTAATGATTGTGGAATTATTCGTATTCATCTGAGAAGCTTTGGTTTAAAGTCTCAGCCAAAAGTAACCATTCAGAAAGATGGCTGTTTCCTCCTCATATGCCCTCAGCTCCTTCTGACCACTGATGCTCTGCAATCCATCCAGTGCTACCCTCAATTTCTTGAGGTTACCCAATTACAAAGAATGTATACCTGGGCAAATCAGCCCACTGCAAGTTTGGAGGGATAGGGTTGTGTAGTTGATTGGCCACCAGCTCCTGCTGGGTGGGACTACCAGCCTGGGTTCTTGATTCTAGGGGAAGGCTGCCATTGGCTTGCGAATGCATGATTGCAGGATGGTTCTGTCACCGGCTCTTCAGCTGATGAACACCCGACTCCTCAACAAGCTTCCACCCTCCTATCGCCTTGTGATTACTCAGCGGCCCTTTCCGCTGCTGGCAACTTTATACCTCTGGTCGTCAACGTGGCTCTTCTTTGTACAAAAACAGGTAGAATTTGACTTGCTGCACATTATTTAATAATGGGAGTGAATGTTTATGATTTTTATAAATTAGTTATCATGGGATGTTGGTGTCATTGGCTAAACTTACATTTATTGCCCATCCCTTTGCATGTCAGAAGCAACTAAATTGGTATGGGTCTGGTGTCACAGTATACCAGGTGAAGATGACAGATTTTCATCTCTACAGGACATTAGTGAACAGGATGGCTTTTAATTAATTCCAGACTCTTTAAAATCAACTTAAAATTTCACCATTTGCCACATTCCCAGAACATTAACATGAGGTTCTAGGTTACTGTCCAAGCGAGGTTACCACCTCCTTGCTTTTCTCATGTGTTCATGGTAATTCAACTTAAAGTAGCACAGGAAGCATAGGTAAATGAAAGATGAATGGGAGAATCTCTGATATCTTATCACCCAGGTGTCTACAGATTTTCATTATGAACATCCTATTGACTCAGACAATGCAACTATCTCTTTCTTCCGCAACTAAATATTATAGGATCACCCACATTTGATTCATGATGTGGAGGTGCCGGTGTTGGACTAGGGTGGACAAGGTCAGAAATCACACGACACCAGGTTATAGCCCAACAGGTTTATTTGAAAACACAAGCTTTCAGAGTCTTACTCCTTCTTCAGGTGTTCGTGAGAGAGGTAGTATCAGACACAGAATTTGTAAGTAAAAGATCAAAGGGTCACACCACTAATGAGGATGTACTAAACAAACCTAAGATGCTGTTAAATCTTTAATCAGCTCAAAGGTTTTAATTGATTAAATCACAAAATTCCTTTGAAGTCACTTTCCTGAAAGAACTAAATGTTTTATCAGTGTAAAGAAGAGGTGACATTTTAGGCCAGATAATGCATGTCAGGTGTGAAGCTTTGTTTAGAATCTGTTTGTGTTTTGGTTTGGAGTCAGACTGGTTTTATTCTAAAGAAGGAATTTATAAAATTCCACATTGACTGACTGTCTATAAATTGTGTGGTTTTTGAGCAAAATAGAATGTATCTGCAAATACAAATACAAAAAACCCCATAGATTTGCGTGTGTGTGTGGGGGCAGGGGACAAGAGAGAGTGTATGTGTGCACGTGGAGGGGGGTGGGAGAGAGAAAGTGTGTGTACGTGTGTGTGTGTGTGTGTGAGAGAGAGAGTGACAGTATATGTTCGTGTGTGTGTGTGTGTGAAAGAGAGTGTGTCTGTATGTGAGAGAGAGTGTGTGTGTGCATGCACTTGAGAGTGTGTGTATGAGAGAGGATGTGTGTGTGAGAGAGAGAGAGAGTGACAGTATCTGTTCGTGTGTGTGTGTGTGTGTAAGAGAGTGTGTATGTATGAGAGAGAGTGTGTGTGTGCACGCACTTGAGAGTCAGTGTGTGTATGAGAGAGGATGTGTGTGTGTGTGTGTGTGAGAGACAGTATGTGTATGAGTGAGAGACAGCGTGTGTACGAGGGAGAATCTGTGTGAGAATATGTATGTGCGCGCGCGAGAGACACGGTGTGTGTATGAGAGAGAGGATCTGTGTGTGTTTGTGTGGTGTGTGTGTAGTATGGAGGGGTCACCTGTAGTGTGACATGAACCCAAGATCCCAGTTGAGGCCATCCTCATGGGTATGGAACTTGGCTATCAGCCTCTGCTCGCCGACTCTGCGATGTTGTGTGTCCCAAAGTCGGCCTTGAAGGATGTTTACCCGAAGAAGTGAGGCCAAATGTCCTTGACTGCTGAAGTGTTCCCAATGGGAGGGAACATCCCTGTCTGGAGATTGCTGTGCGATGTCCATTCATCCGTTGTCGTAGCGCCTGCATGGTTTCGCCAATGTACCATGCCTTGGAGCATTCTTGCCTGCAGTGTAACCTCTCACCTAAAATGTCACCTCTTCTTTACACTGAGAAACCCTTAGTTTTCTCAGGACAGTGACTTCAAATGAATTTGGGGATTTACATATACATATTAATCAATTAAAACTTAACTGGTTAAACATTTAACAGCATCTTGGGTTTGTTTAGTACATCCTCATCAGCAGTGTGTCCCTTTGATCTTTTACTTACAAATTCTGTGTCTGATACTACCTCTCTCACTAACACCTGAAGAAGGAGTAAGACTCTCAAAGCTTGTGTTTTCGAATAAACCTGGTGGACTATAACCTGGTGTCACATGATTTCTGACATTTGATTCAGCGGACATTAGCACGGTCCGGGTACAAACCAAAGCACAATTTTTGCTGTCTGGCAGAAACATAACCTGAGACCAGGAGCGGAAGTAGGAAAGCAGCTTTGACCTTGAAATCTACTGGCTACTGCTGAGAAGGAAGACATTTACTCGCTGCTCCTGTCCTCTCGTTGCTCAATGTCCGATTTCGTGAAACAACTAAAAAATTAAGTGTAGATAAATTTCAGTGATTTGCCAAAGTAACTTGATTGTTTTCTGAGTTCTGAATCCTTTCTGCAGTATATTTTCCGGGCCTTATCAGTACCAGGTGGCTCCTTCGTATGATTTTTTTTTTGAAATGTGATAAAGGTTCTAGCGCCCTTTGGTGGCTGAAAAAGATATTACTTCTATTATTACAGCACAGCTTATTCTTACCTGGAAAATGACATTGTGTCCTAATGCAGCCATTGTACTGAAATAAACTACAAGTTACATCAGTGCCTCATTATTAATATTGTACAGAATTTTAAGAGTAGAAATAAACTGTTATATTTCCTGTACAGGACTACACATGCCCCACAGTAGCCTTTTCCAATAACAGCCAATCCAAAAGAGATAACAAGCATGGGGCTGGATGAACACAGCAGGTCAAGCAGCATCATAGGAGCAGGAAAACTTGATGTTTCGGGCCTAAACCCTTCATCAGAAATCCAATCCAAAAGACTTCCATTGCTATTTCAAAGTGATGAGATAAGTGAAGGCATTCCTTTCGAGAACTCTCTTTCTGTTAAACTACCTCAGGCCACACTAACCTACCTTCTACCCACACCAGTGAAGCTACTTGCTCGTCTGAATGTGCCTTCTGATTATATTCAAATGACCATTTCTTTGTCATTTGGTAGTGGTCCTGATGAGGATAATGAGGTTGTTCATATGGATATCCCACATTTACTCTGCTTCTTGTTTCAATTTGTAGCTTTTTTTCAAATACCTCAGCTCTTTATCGAGTTATTCAGTAGCTTTTGAGTCGACGTTTTGTTGCCTTCTTTGCAAAAAAAAGTAATTTGAAACTAATATAACAAAATGACACTATCACTCCTGTCCTCAATTTTCATGTAATATTGTAACATATCCTCTTGTTGGACATGGCCTGTGCCTCCATGCAAGTGCCATAAGAAAATCTACCCAACTTACCTTCACTGAAACTGAGCGTAACCACTGACCAGAAACTGAACTAGACCAATCAAATACACAGACGAGCAGGCCATAGGTTTGGAATGCTGAAATATTAAATAATCTCCAGACTCTCCAAAGCCTGCCCCCCACCTCCAAAGCACAACTCAGGAATGTGATGGACGATTGTACACTTGCCTGGAAGAGTGCAGCTCTGATGATACTCAAGGAGCCGGATCCTATCCAGGACAAATCAATCTGCTTGATCACCACCCCATCCACTTCCTTAAATATTGAATCTCTCCCACACTGGTGCACAGTGCTAGCAGTGTATGCCTATCACAGGATGTACAGCAGTAACTTGCAAAAGATCCTTCATCAGCACTTCCCAAAACCATTAGTTCTAAAAGAGGAACAGGAAGCATATATATTTGGAAACACTGCTATCATAAGTTTGATTTCTTGTTACATATCAACCTGACTCAGAAATGTATTACTATTCCTTTGCTGTTCCTGGGTCAACATTCTGGAACTATCTCCTTAGTAGCACTGTGGGTGAACCTACACTACACAGACTGTAACAGCTGGTCAACATCACCACCTTCTTAAGGGTAATTAAGAATGGACAATAAATGCTGCAACGTCAACAATGTCCACACCCAAACAAAACAATAAGCTGCACTCTGCATCGCAAATAATATTAGTGGATTGGAAAATGAAGGAATAGGCCATGCAGTATGTTGACTTCATATCAATAGAGAGTTACCTATCCACAACAGGCAGTGCTTACCAGACGGTACAAGATAATTAAGTCCTATTGCTATAAATAAATTGCACATGGGAAGTTTCTATTATTTCACACGTGGTCCATTTAATATGACCTGAAACATTCACACTTCTTTTTGAAGTACGTTTCATGCTTTTTCCTTAAATCTGCATCTTTTCTGACTGACACAGCCAATACACAGACAGCAGCACCCACCACTATATTCTGTGTGATGCCTCAGCATGTAGCGAAATGTAGCTGCTGTGTCCCCTTTCAATGGATTTCAGACAAATATTTACTTATTCTATCAGTTATCACAGATATACATCACCTTTAGTAAAATTATTGAATCTACAGCGCAGCAACAGGCCATGTGGCCCAATAGGTTTACATCAGCATTTATGTTCCACAGGACCCTGCTTCCCACCCTTCCTTCTCTAACTTTATCTGCATATCCTTTTTCCCGCCATGTTCTTATCTAATTTCTCCCTAAATTCCCCTATTTACCTCAGATGTTCCTTATGATGGCACATTCTACATCTTATCCTCTATTCAGTTGAGGATATTTCTCCTGATTGAATGTTTTGTCTTTATGGTCCCTAGTTTAGGACTCACCGAAAATGAAGTTGTTTCTCTATGTCGTCCCTATCAAACCCTTAGCATTTTTAAAAGAAGAGAGCCCCAGACTCAGTCTTTCCAAGCAGTTATATCCTGTCAGTTTTGGTATCATCTTTGTAAATGCCTTTTACGTCACTTCAGGCCTAAACTATGTTTGACATGGGTCTGACAGAACTTCTGTCATTTTTAATTGCATGCGTCTGAAACTGTAAGGACATCCCACACATTAGTCATTAATATCAGCAGCCATCCTGGGCCAGGAACACTGCTCTCTGGTCAGGGTAGTTGTCTTATCCATCATTTGGTGTCTTACTTGCTTATGATCCAAACACTTGACATTTGAGGTTGTCAGAAGGATGCGATGCTTGATCTCTCTTTGTTTGTTATGAACCCATCCTCCTCAAATTCCACAACAGTTTCTTTCCTTCAGCCTATGACAGTATGACTGTTAGGCTAAGGAGACTGGCATTGATTTCCAGTGTGAAAGGGTACCCAAGGATAGGTGATGACACATGTTTCTGCTTCAGTACAAGAGGAGTCAACACATGCAGGGGTCCAGCTGCTTGTGATGGTCTGTGAAGTATCGTGCCTTGTTATCCTTTCCCAACCATTCCTACAACAATAAAAACCAATAGAACTGCGGAAGCTATAAATCGGGAACAAAAACAAAGTTGCTGGAAAAGCTCAGCAGGTC
>JAHRHZ010000069.1:23800693-23927840 GCA_024137785.1 Ginglymostoma cirratum | reverse complement strand
CTGAGGAAGGGTCACCGGACCCGAAACGTTAACTCTGTTTTTCCCTTCACAGATGCTGCCGGACCTGCTGAGCTTTTCCAGCAACTTTGTTTTCATTCCTACAACAATCTTTGATTTCCAATTGGGACAGCCAATTGTGCATAGCCCTGTACAAAACCCCTGTAGTAACCAGCTAGACCAAGGTAGACACATGGTTCCTTCCTGTTTTAGACTGTCCAGTCCTGTACTATCAAAAATTCCTATGATCCGGAGTAATGCGTTTTTTGGTCCAAAGAGTTGGCACTTCTCAGATTTCACTTTCAAGTTAATCTGCAACAAGCAGGCTAAGATACAACCTAGTCTTTCAAGGGTCTCCTGGAATGTCGAGCTGAAGATGGGCATATCATCCAGAATCAGAAACTAACTGGAAAGTAAGGTCACCAAAAGGTTTAAACACCACAAATATGAAGGTAGCAGGGGCATTGTGTATATGTAAAGTCCATTGGTATCTGTTTAGAATGTTTTCTTTTCGGTCCCTTATTTAACAATGGCTAGCAGAAATACTTTGCAACTTTGACAACTTGCAATGCTTCCGCAATACAAGCAAAGTATTCTTATGAGTCTGTGCATTGAGTGGCCGGTAATCAACAAAGACACTCAGTTTTCTGTCCTCCTTCCTCATGAGGATTATGGGAAGGCACACTGAATTGATGTCTCTTGGATGATACCTTGCTCCAAAGACTTCTTGCAGGTGGTCCCAGACTCCCTCCCAGGGATGGGGTGGGATCCATCTCTAGTCACAATCCTGTGGTTTACCAAGTCACACATTTGCCAAATTATCAGCATCATCTTTACAGAAAGTTGTCCTGTACTTGGTGAGAATAGAGACTAACTGCCTCCTCTGGGTCTCCTCCAGATCACCAATGTCTTTCTTTGAAAACAAGTTGTCTTCTCCAATAGGCCTGTTGTCCATGACAGGTTTAAGGAAACCTAGGGGTGTTCTTGGTTTGATGTAAACATCTTTGTTGATTAAATTGGCAATCTACATGGGTACCGTACCCTTTTCTTTTACAATGTCAAGGGCAGCTTTCAGAGTTACACAAAGTGGGAGGTCTGCTACATGCAACACATGGTTGCTCCAGCAAGGCCTGAAGTAGACAAGTTGGAGACAGCTAGAATGAGCCTTCAAGGACAATGGGCAGTTAAAGGAATAACTCAATTCCATTCAATTCGAACAGTTCTAGGGTCCCATTCCTGCTGATAAACTTGAATGTGCAGAGCTAGGTCAGAACTACTTCAGGTTCATCTGCTGACCTCATATTGTGCTGCTCACAGTGGTCAACATATGTACTTTCCAAGGATGACCAGCTACCTCTTAACATGTTTAACCCCAGCACCACTGGTTGACATTCTCGACTTCTTCTTACCACTGGAGTATGAATCAGTCACAAACCACCAGAAACTCCAGGCTATGAAAAGTGTTTACTAATGTTATGTGAGATACATTGGTGCAGGAGAGGGAGAGGAGAAGAGATGCGATCTAATGGCTGTGAGCCTGGAAGCTATCCAGACAAACAGTGTGAGGCACTGGGAACAGAAAACCAGTATGCCAAGAGTCAAGCCCCAAGGACTTGGAAACAGTCCTGCAACAGATTCTGACATGAACGATCAAGGTCAATGATTATATCGAAATGTCATACCTCACCAGTGCAGTAGTAGCAGCCTAGGACAGTGTTCAGTACTCCTCCCTATTTCTCACCTATCAGCAATCTCGATCAAGCATTTCCCAAATCTACCATTCATATCTTCACCTCACAGCATCTCTTCCCTTTCATGTGAAGGACAAGATAGTGCATTACCAGAGATAGCTGGTGATAACAAGTTGGGGACATGGCTGTATTTCCATTTGCCCCCTTCCCATGGAGAAAATGATGCTCAGCATTATTGGAGCAGCTGATGTTGAGGCCCTGGCCAGCAGTGGGGGTGAAAATGTTAGAAGTTGATGGTACTCTCATATGTAACCTCACTTCTCACAACCCACTTTTCCCGATCCTACAGTTATCTCTGTTTCAAATGCAGCTAGTGTGTGAAGCTCTTATGCTCCCCCTTAATCATAACCTTACCTTTGTACTTTTCATTCACATACTTAATAACTGGCATTTGTCAAGGTAACGGTGGTCAGAAAGACTGAATTATGTAGAAAAAAAATCACTCAGTCTCAGCCTCATAGCCACCCGCTCAGATACTGACAGTATACTACAGACCTAGGGCATGAGTGGCCTAACGTCTAATTAAAAATTACGTTGGAAATGAAATATATTCCTTAAATCAACCTTGATTATTGGGAATGCGTCTTGGAATTTTGGGTATGCTGACACACATTTTATGATCGTTAACTAACAGTTGATTAAATGTCTACTCGTTAATATGCTCTTCAAGTAAGCAATCTCCCAGTGAGAGGACAGAAATCAGAAAATGCCTTTGCAACATTTAAAAAACTAAACTGTTGTTACTATAACAGACTCACATTGTCAAGTTTTTATGGCTGTTATGTAAAAATAACAGTTGAAATTGTAGGTACTGTTTTGCAAAACCATCCTCGTTTTGCACCAGAGTTTTATTACAGTGCAGTCTAAATGTAATGTAGAAAGAGCAACTGTGCTGTTATTCCACCTTTGTTCAGCAGAGGGTGCCTTTGTACTTAGGATATTTTTGCGCAAACGGTTGTGCACTGAAAAATCCATTATTTTAATGTCAGTTGAATTCGACATGGTCAGATCGAAATTACTTGTTTTCTGTTTCAATAACCATGATTTTGAATTTGATCGTGTGCAATGCTTTTCACAGTTATTTCACCTCAATACCACCAGGTGGAGCATTCCACCTTTAGAACTGAAACACACAGATTGCCCCAGCCACCCATGGAAATACTCTTTCTGTGTTTAATGCAGTGTGTGACACTGCTGTCTCAGGTTCTGTAGGTTGCAGTAAATTAGAACACGTTCATTCATACAGCAAACCTAGCTCAAACTGTAGCCTTATTTCTTTATTTAATAAATTTCTGACAGGTAAGTATATAGGAAACCTGAAATGTTTAAGATGAATACAGCATATGAAATGCTGAAATTTCTGAACAGATGGCATTGGTTGTATAATAGCTTCTGGAATTATTTGAAGTTGCAGTAGCCCGCAGTTGCCTGGTAACCAAGTTCAGGTATAGGTAGGTGTTGTATGTAATTGTCTCTTTCAAAACAACTCTGCTTTTATGTGAACATTTTTTTAAAGCTTTCTGCTGTGGAGGTGAACGTTATTGCTTGTGCACTCAAGGGCACCATTAGTTCACACCTAACGTCTAACTGCTATGAGATAGTTAGAGCAAAAGCACTTTTCACGGCAATAGCTAATCATAAAACACTAACAGAATTAAGGTATTTACATTTTTAAGATGCTGAATGGACTTAATGCAGCCTGTAGTTGTGGGGTGCAGGGTGGTCTGGCCTACTTAATCACAGGTAAGACCACGGTCAGTCTCCTGGTAGTGGTAAAACCTCTGTCTCATTAAATGGGAGCAGGGAAAGGGCTGATTCTGAATTTCTGGCAGCCAGCAGCCGGATATCAATTCAAGTTACAATGCCTGAACCCACTACAATATTGCAGCGAATCATGGTTGAAAGACCCGGTATTGGGAAGGCGGTGGTTTTGGGTGGGTGATAGTACAGTCTGTTGAAAGCCACTCCTGTGCCTTTGCTTCTCAACCTCTCCTGCCCAACAACCCTACAGCCTGCAATGCCCATTCTGGAATTGTCTGGAGTCCCATGATGAGCTTGGGCCTCTGGTGAATGCATTTCCACCAGCTGCCAGCAGTCACACTGGTATTTGTGGCATGAGGAGCCTCCAGCCTCTGATTGGTTAGGTGCTATTGAGATGTAAATGGGACCCCCAAATGCTGTGGACCACAGCCGGGTGGAAGGAACAGCTCTGGCCACTTGGCTGCCAGTAAGACACTAGGTTCTCTCAAGCATCTCCACCAGTTCAATGGCTGGTGAGTGAGACCCCTGTCTGCCTGCCGGGATCTTGGCAGTAGTTACTGTGCAAGAAAACTGTTGTCTTTCCTATTTGTTAATTAACTCAGTACAATGCAGACTATACTTAAAATACACATAGAGTCAGACAGCCCTTCGGTCCAACTCGCCTGTGCCAACCAGACATCCCACTCAGAATTAGAGATAGTAAGAACTGCAGATGCTGGAGTCAGAGATAACACAGTGTGGAGCTGGAGGAACACAGCAGGCCAGGCAGCATCAGAGGAGTAGGAAAGTTGGCGTCTTGGGTTGGGACCCTTCTTCAGATTTTTTCTGAAGAAAGGTCCTGACCCGAAACGTCAACTTTCCCACTCAGACTTACTCCCGTTTGCCAGCATTTGGCCCGTATCCCTCTACACCCTTCCTAATCATATACCTAGCCATTTGCCTTTTAAATATTGTAATTGTACCTGTCTTGACTCGTCCTCCAGTGGTTTGTTCCATACTCACACCACCCTATGCGTGAAAAAGGTCTTTTTTAAACCTTTCCCCTCTCACCTTAAACTTTTGGACTCTCCTACCCGGGGAAACAAACCTTGGCTATTCACCCTGTTCATGCCCCTCATGATTTTATAAACCTCTATAAGGTCCCCCTCAGCCTCCAACACTCCAGGGAAAAAAACTTCTAGTCTGTTCAGCCCCTCCCTATAGCTCATACCCTCTAGTCCCTCAATTCTTCACAAGTAATCGATATTCACCTTTGTAATATTATTTGCTTTCACCCCTGATACTGAAACTCTCATCCAAATCTGTATCGTGTCAAGAATTAGTTATTTCAGTTATCTCCTGGCTACCTCCCATTCCTCAACCTCTGTAAATTTACCTTATTCACAACTGAGCTCATGTTCTCAACCCAGCTTCACCTATCATTCCTGTTATTGCTGTTTAAATGGACCATTCCCGTAATATCTTAAATCACAAAATTCTCAACCTTACGTTTAAATCCCTTTGGTATTTGCTCTGTCCCTCCAGCTCATCTTGGTAATCTTTATTTTTACATCCTTCTCTGATCTCTCCACACCTCCAATTTTAGTGGCTTGCCATCAACTATCTAGTCTTTACATTTTGGAACTCTCACCCTAAACTTCTCTGTCACTCCTCTTTTCTTTGCTTCTTTGAGGTTTCTTAAAGGCAACTTTTCTTGCAAGCTTTGGTCAGTACCCCAAATATCTGTTGTTTTGGCTGAATAAACATTTTTTTCCGATTAATTTTCTGTGAACTATTTTGCAATATCCTGCTATGATAAATACAGTTTATAATTGCAAATTGTTATTGTTCTGATCATGTACCATTTAATGTATTTATACCACAAGGATTCCTGTAGGGAGTCATGACGCCTTCAGCACCAGAAAGTAATTGCTTATCTTTCATCAGTTATGAATTTGTCAAGACACACTAGTTGTTTTCCTGTAGTTAGCACTACCTATGGATAATGCATATGCGCCTCTTTATATTTCTCCTGTCAGGAACAAAAATGTCTAATTTCTTGTTTCACTTGCATCACTTCCACACAATGCTACTTTTAGACCTGCTCTCACATGTTGTCAGCGATATGCTTGTGAGAGAAGCAGGCAAACATGTAACCTTAATTATCCTTCCAACAGAAATGAAAATAGAACCATAATCCATGTTCAGGTAGAACTGATTGCTGCGTCACTGTTTTAAATCCTGTGACATAGATATTCTGCTTTTTGGCATAATTTAGATTTGATTGGCAAGTGCTATATTTCAGACAGCTCTAAATGCAAGTGTGAGGCCATAGTGAAATTTCCCTTTTCAACTTATTAGCATAACTTCAAATGCAATTTTAGACAAATGCTAGAAGCACACCAGTAATGCAGGAGGAAAATTGACTATAATTGAGATGTAAGGAAATTTAAAGGGAGGGGGACAATCGAAGGGATGTCAAAAGTTCTGAAAGCAAGAAAGCCTCAAAAGCCCCTGAACCCAGTTCCTTTGTCAAAGCTGAAGTGACAGGAAATACAAAGAGACTGGAAATAATGAACAAGATTGGAATGCTTGATGAACACGTATTTGCCGGCAAGTTATGGAGTCATAGTGGCATACAGCACAAAAACTTACGCTAATGGTCCATTCGTCCATGCCGGTCAAGTTTCCCAAACTAAACTAGTCCCACTTGCCTATGTTTGGCCCATATCCCTCTAAACTTTTCCTATTCATGTACCTGTCCAAATGTCTGTTAGATGTTGTAACTGTACCCGCATCTATCACTTCCTCAGGCAGATCATTCCACATACAAGCCACTTGCAGTGTGAAAAAAGTTGTCCCTCAGGTCTCTTTTATATCTTCCTTCTCTCACATTAAGAATGTGCCCTCTAGTTTTGAACTCTCCTACCCTAGGGAAAAGACTTTTGCAATTCACCTTATCTATGCCCCAATGACTTTATAAATCTCTATATGGGCACCCCTCAAGCTCCTATACTCCAGTGAAAAAAGTCCCAACCACATTGGTTAGGCCATTTTTGGAATACTATGTGCAATTCTGGTCTCCCTGCTATAGGAAGGAAACTTCAAAGGGTTTAGAAAAGATTTAGAAGGATGCTGCCAGGGTTGAAGTGTTTAAGCTATAGGGAGAGGCTGAATAGGCTGGGGCTATTTTCCCTGGAGGCGTCGGAGACTGATGTGTGACCTTATAGAGGTTTATAAAATCATGAGGGGCATGGATAGGGTAAACAGACAAGGTCTATTCCCTGGGGGGGAAGTCCAAAACTAAAGGGCATAGGTTTAAGGTGAGAGGGAAAGATTTAAAAGGGACCTCAGGGGCAACTTTTTCACACAGAGTGTGGTGTGTGTATGGAATGAGCTGCCAGAGGAGGTGGTGGAGGCTGGTACAATTACAACATTTAAAAAGCATCTGGATGGGTATATGAAGAGGAAAGGTTTAGAGGGATATGGGCCCAATTGTGGAAAATATAACTAGATTAATTTAGGATGTCTGCTTGGCATGGACGAGTTGGACCAAAGGGTCTGCTCCTGTGCTGTACTCCTCCATGACTATATCCAGACTCTCCTTATAACTCAAACGCTCCAGTCCTAGCAATAGCCTTGTGAATCTTTTCTGCACCCTTTCCAATTTAATGATAGATATCCTTCCTATAGCAGGGTGACCAAAACTGTACACAGTACTCCAAAAGTGACCTCACCAACATCCTGTACGACCTCAACTCCCTTATTCAATGGTGTGAGCAATGAGGTCATGCATGCTAAATGCCTTCTTTAACACCCTGTCTACCTGTGACACAACTTTCAAAGAACTATTTACCAGAACCCCCGCTAGGTTTGCCTGTTTGACAAGACTACCCAGGGACTGTGTATAAATCCTGCCACTGTTTGTCTTGCCAAATTGCAATCCGTAACATTTATTTATTATGTTGCAATTCAAATGCCAGGTCATTGCCAGATATATCAGTTGCATCAGGCTCGGAAGATACAGTTGATAGCATCTTTTTAACATCATACTTTGCTGATTCCCATGCACCTAGTGTGGCTGAATCCCAGGTTACACAAAATATATATCCAAGGATATCACCTTGTCATTTCCTTCCTATTATAATATTTCTGCCCAATTTTCAGTAATTATGTATCTCCCATCAAAGTTAGTGGAAAATCTCTGATGCAGTGTTAGAGAGGATCAAGCTCCCTCTCCTGTTTTCCTTACTTACCCAGCTAGGTTTTCACCATGATGCTTCACTGAAACTTTTGACCAGAGGAAAATATCCTTATACATTTTTTAAGCTTAGTATTTCCTGAATCTTTTTACCTCAGAGCTTTGAAAATATACAATTGAATCAAATACTACAGTTTTGCCAAAAATGTGGCTAATTGTGAAATACCAGTAACAAAACTTCATGGAAACATGATGTGACTCCTTAGAGAAATACTCAAGGTGAATCAGTTATTAAAACTTACGTAATCAAAATCTATCACTTTTTTTCTAGTGACTGACTTGCTATTATGTTGAAAGTTGAAACTTTGATTAGATTTTCCATTTGATCAGTGTGAAAGGAGCTGATTGTATTTTACCCAGCAATTTATGTTGCTACTGGCAGTGGGTATGATTGATATAAGATAATAATAATGGGAGTATTGAAATCAATTAACTTGGGAAAATGGTGACAGTATACTGGATTGAAATACAAGGGTAGTGATGACACACAGACTAAATTCCATTACAAAGGTATCAAAATACTTCACTTGTGTAGTAAAGATTGTTGAATTTGTGGTTCCTTTAACAACGTGATTCAGAAAACATGTACAGATTACTATTTTGCTCCTGTGAATATGATAGAAGATTTGAATGTACCCTGATACTTTTAAAATCACCGTCATATTTGTAAGCTACTCTGTATGCAACAATACAACTTAACTGTTGTAATTGACTGTCTTAATAGCTTGGGACTCCTTAGCTCGCTCGATGTTGTGAGGTTAAAAAATCATTGTGGATAAGACTGAACCCTTTCTGGTGGAAGGCTGCATTTTGTTGACTATAGCTGGGGATAAGTAACATTTATCATTTTTGCTCCTTTTTTTCTTTTTGGGATATATTGTGTCATTTAATCTAAATGAAGCATTAGTCACTAAATATTGGAAAAGTACTAGAGAAATGCCCATTGCTAATTGTGAAATATGGCAAAGTTTTTCAACCATTCTTCAGAAAAGGTTTGTGGTGTGATGATCATGCCTGTCAGTTCAGGACACAATTGTCATGAGCATCTTTTCTTACCAAATAAAATGACTGACATTATAATTACCATGTGATAGTTTGCTACTGTGTAATATTGGGATATGGGATTTTATAACTGGTTTGATTAGACTTTCTCAATGATGATTTTAGCAGGTCTTGTCAATTGTGGGTTTTTCAGGTTCTTTATCCCCATCTATCTCTTTTCTTTATATTTTACCAACTCTTGCCAGCATTAGCAATAAAAACTTCATTATTATCGTAACATTGAATTATAATAATAAATAAATAATAAAACCTATACTGTTATATGCCACGGAACACCAGACTGATCTTAATTAACTTCTATATTGATATCACGACAACACCTACAGAAATATCAGAATGGGAAATGGCATAAGTAACTGGTCATGAAGTAGACAACGCAATTGTTATTAAAGTTGGTGGGGCAGCATTTCTGCTTTGGACATACGCAGTAACTTTGCCACAAATTCTGTCCAAAATTGCACCTATTTTAAGTGCTTTTTTTCTCCTGAGGTTATATTCAAATTCTGCCAGGTTTCAGCACAGATATTTTACAAGGTTATTTTAAAAAAATAAATGGCCTTACCAAATATTTCTGATATATTTCACATGTTAGTTTGTTACAGTTTGACTAGTGCAGTGGAAAATGTGTATCATTAAAATGTAAGCATGAGTGTTGTTGAGAAAAGGTACATTTAGCCAAAGCTTTTTGTCTTGTAATTATCAGGACTATTCACAAGAAATGCTATGGTAAAGGGAAAGCAACAACATTATTTGGCATTTCTTGCGAATTGCCCTGATGAATGGAAGATGAAAAGCTTTGACAAAATATATATTTTTTCCAGCCGTGCATTAGTTCTGTACTGCGAAGCTGCAGGTTGTTGAATATAGGCAATTTAAATCAGTGGCGATCTGCCATTCCAAATAGTCAACTCTATTTTAAATTATTGGAAATATCTTTTAAACAACATAGAGAATTATTCTCTGGTTAGTTTGCAGTATTGTAGTGAGTTCATTTGCATATTTTTATTAAAGTTACACTTAAAACTTTTGACTTATTTTTTAGTGTCCCTGCATTGAATGTTCCAGCTCAAATTGTAAAGCCTCCCTGAAGGCCTGTAAAAAATGCAATTAGCAGAAACTCTTGACAAATTTTATGGGTAGGTAGAACCTGATTCCGTTACGATTATTTTAAAAATACAACAGAAGGTTGTGGAAACCCAAGCTGTGCTGAAAATAATTTGCACTTAAAATTTCTGAAAGCCTTAAGTGAGATGGTGGATTTTATTCCTTTAAAATCCTAAACTATTCCCATCCCACATTTATATCACATCATCATCATGCGTGGTCCTTATGGTATTCCCCAGTATTAACCCTTTCAGACTCATTCACCCTTGTACAGCACTGGCAACTAATAGACCTGCTGTTTAGAAATCGACCTGGTTATTAGACACTGAAACATCATAGGATTTGGACCTAGAAATTCATCTGACATTGGAGTCCCAACCCTAAGACAAATGTTTGACTTGACCAGACTAAGGATTCTCAAATGAGGTGGGGTGTTGCTCGTCGAATTCACAGTTCCCAGATCTTCTGTAGAGTGTGCTAAACGCTGTTATCGTTATATAACTCCAAACTCAATGTAGAAAGCCCACAGAATATTTATGGGACACAGTGAGCATAATGGATATTGAGCATCTTTCTTTTGTCGTTGACTGCCAGATCTGGGTCAAAGCTTTGTTCATACTATATCTGAAATGAATACATAGATTATATAGAAGTAGACCCTAATAAAGCAGAGTAATGAAGTAATTTCACTGTGGTTCTTGGTGTATGTTGACAATCTTATTTACGATGTAATTCTGATACAAATTTTGAATTCATCGCGCCTAGGAGTCATGCAATATCGATCCTTTACAATATTTCAGTAAGAATGCCCTTATAATTTACATGTGGCTATAAGTAAATGTTTTAGTAAGTTGGAAAAGATAGAGATGGAAGAAACTAGACTGTGAAGAATTACAGGTGGTTATGTTGTGCTTTGAGCAAATCGGGAAGGGATGAAATATTTAAAATCGGAAGGAAAAATTGGAATTCCCTACTGATAGCACTCTGAGGCTTCCTTCACAACTTGGACTCCAGGAAACAGACAATCTACCACCACTTTCTCAAGAACAACGAGGAATAGATAAATGTTGGCCTTATGATGCTCACATCTCAAGAATGTATTTATGGAAATTATCAAGGTCTGAATAGGGGACATAAGTAAATTAAATAAAAGAAAACAGCTAAGTCTTTAGTCAAGACCAAGAGTCAGAGGCAATGGGAGGAGAATGAGCACTGGCAGCAGCATGTTTTAATATGGCAGGGGGTTAGCAATTTGATAATCTTCAGTGAGGTGAGATACAGTAAACATGTTCTTTTCTAGAAATCCTGCTCTGAATAATCAGACAAAAAGAACACAAAATTTACTTGTCCAGACCTTATTTGCTGCTATTTACATTGTAACTGATTGGACTGTGCATAGCACATGCAGTTCTCTGCAAAAATGGCAATTAGAGTCAACTCAGATTTACTTAATCGAAGAGGCCTACCATAGGCTCGCGCAAGCACTTCAGCTGCACAACAATAGACTGCATTGAAAGTAACAGTCAAATAATACCAGCAATAATGAGGTGGTAAGTCAACCATTTTGAATCTGTCACCACCACAGTAACTTTAGTTTTATCGTGCTAATGCTGAACATGTGATGTTTTTACTCAAGGGAAGTCCAGAAATATGTATCAATCAAAGGACTAGGTAAATGCGTGTTGTTTCTGCTGGTAACCACAGTAACAGAACTTGTTTCCACGCTACTACATTGTGGCACAATTCCATGCTGCAGTGGTTTTGCAGTGTGGCTTGAATCACAAATGAAGTTTGTTTGTAAAGATGGTAGGTTTTCTTCATTTCTTAAAGGACAGAGGCTAAAGCCTTAGCACAGCTTTGCCCTCCAACATTTCTACGGAAAATTGCTCTTTCTGCACAACTTATTTTGAATACTTATGCTTAATTATTCATTATACCTGGTGTTCTAATCATGGCTATCAGTTATACATGCGGTTGCAATTAAGCTCTGGGGTATAAACTTTTTTTTTTGGCTGAGCATTAGGTCCTAGCACCATTAGTCTTATTTCTTCAATGAGAGCTGGGACAAGCTGCAGTCAGACCAATCAGTCCGGATAGTTCAGTCTGTCTGCCTAGTTTGTAAATGTATAGAAAATAAAGTCATTTAAAAAGTGATAGCCACATCTCCACCTCACTTCAAAACAAATAACCTGTGCAGAAACAGCCATCTAAAACAGGTAGTAATTTGGTTTTGACATTAATACAGGAGGATGTCTTGCAGATCATGTTTCTCAATCCTCATATGCAGCAAGGTTCCTACTGTTATAATATATTCATGTGTTAAAGGCATGCACAGCTCACAATGGTGTCATTAAAGATATGAACTGGTTATCACGGTGTCTGTCTTTTTTTGCAAATGCCTGCCAATGTGTAACAAATTTAGCAACAAAGATGGGATCAAACAAAGATGGGATCAAAACATGGGCAGCAAATACTAGTGGTGACTATGATGAACACATGACCTGGCTCCCAGTCCACTTACTGGTTTGGATGGTGCAGGTATCAACTGGGTTATGCTGAGCCTCATTGTTTTTGACATTTCTGTGAAATGGGCTGCTGCAGCACCCATCTTTTTCCATGACTGACCAGACTGGCTTTGGGTAAGTTTGTTCTCTCTGCCATGCCCAACTAGAAGCCAAGCGTATCGATTAGGCTGACCTATTGAACTGCAGCTTGCCACGTACAAAAGAGCTATATTAGAAACACCATAGCATTTGGGACAACATGGATTTCCAACTTTCCTGTCTAAAATTTTGTTCGCTCAACTCATTCCTACATAACCTGTCCCTGCTAATGTCCATGAGTTGTCTCAGTTTTCTCAGGTGGGTGTGGAACTGTCAGCAGCCCCTGCCTCTCCATAGGCACTGCTAAGTATAGCTGAACTGCTTACAGTTGATTGGCTGACAGCTTTCAGCAGACAGGATTTCCAGGTCTGGGGTTCCTTGGTCCTGGGAAAAGACCAACTGTTGGCCTGTCAGGTGGCCGAAGTGCCACAAACTGTGGAGGTCTTCTGAAAAAGGCATGTCTCTTGCCAGCTCCTTCATTGATGGCCAAGATCCTGTTGCCTCTGTGAATTCTGCCTCTTGGTAGCATTGTTGAGGACATTCTGGCATAGATTTGATGGGCTGAACTCTGTACTCGTCTATGAATTTTGTTTTGTCAAAGTAATACATTTGTGTAATATGCTTATTACTACAGATCACAGGAATGGTCTAATTACACTTTGATAAACAAACATATCTAAACCTCATTTCAAACGTAAATAGAAATGTCTTAATCAGTTTTATTTCTTAAATCATTTTTACATTGCTTTGACATCTCATCATTTTCCTATTGCATTTTCTTCCGTTACTCTGGTGAAAATTCAAAACTATTCACAGCTGAGCTGAAAGATCCCTCAACCTTTTATGAAACTGCTTCTATTAGACTGATGTGCAGAGGGAATATGTTACAACTGCTGTTATGCTCATGGGTTTCCACTATGGTCTTGTTTCCCTGCTGAACACTTTGTTTAATTCTGAAAAGCAGAAATTCACTGTCAGGTGAGTGCACTATACCATGGTTCCACAGGGAGCCTTGCATAAAGGAAACACTGATCGGAGATAGAATAACAATGCAATAACATTGTGGTGAGCTGCTCTGCTCACTTTGATTATAGTTTCTCAGTGGGAAAGGGGCAGCAAGTGGAAAATGGTTTGTGGTAATGTTACTGGAGGCTAGTAATCCAGGGGCCTGCTGCTGTGGAGACAATGAGTTCAAATCCCATTGTAGTAGCTAATTGAATTTACACTCAAATAATAAATGTAGAATTGATGGTGAACACAAAACCATTACCAATTTTGTTTAAAACACATCTGTTTCACTAATGTTGTTGAGGAAGGAAGATTGCCATCCTTACCTGGCCTGAAATGGTTGAGCAAGCTACTTGATTGTACAAAACCTTCACAAAGTCTGAAAGGAATGAGACTGGAAGGAACACATAGGTGTCAAAAATGACAATAATCTATTTCTACCAATGGATCCAACTACAGTAGGAGATATCGTCACCGTGGTCACAGTGCTACAGTCTTTCATTGATGTAAATTTGTTGTCCTTGCAATGTAAACAGCCTTTGTCTGTCCCTAGAGCAAATACAGCTTATTTTTCTCTGTTTTGCTGAAAACAAAATGAATGTTTTCAACCACTTGAAGGCTTTCCAATACACGATGATCCCACATTGAACAATGAGAAGATGTTCAGCTACATTGGAGAACAGATTGGCATTCCTTCATACAGGTTCTGAGATGGGATGACAGCAAGAACAGGTAACTTGGGTAGCATGGTTCCTAAGTAGCAATCCATTTTTGAATGTGCACTTGTGTTTGCAATGAAATGTCAGCTATGTACTCTCAGCAGCTTTTCTCTTTCATCTTCTCCTACTACGGGTTCTGTGAAGGGCAGCTCCTGTCTTGCATACTTGGACTGATGCATGGCCGTGCATAGAAATTGGTGCTGCAAATCCTGGGAGATCTTGACAGTGGTGAGTGCTTCTGCCATTGCTGAGCAGAAGATAGCACAAGCAGGGCATCATAGAAGCATATTGCATGGCTACTGAGGCAAGCTGCAGAAAATAGTTTGAGAAAACACACTAGGGTTTATTGAGAGAAGCTCTTTGTGAAACTCACCAAAATTGACACTTTGCTGATTTTGGTAAAATTCAAACCATAGTGTCAGAGTGGTGCAGCTACTTCTCACAAGACAGCAAGGATTGTCCAGCTGAGAATGTGTAGAATTACAGGGCTATAAGACAACTGTCTGCTGAAACAAACAGCAACAAAAAGCTTAAAAGAGTCGGCAGTTTTGAATTCCTCCATGAGTCAAAATAGCTCTGCTATTTTCCACTCCCTGCTGCTATGGAAATGAATGGAGGTATCAGGCAGTAGTGGAACTTTTCCACTTTGAATGGCACTCTGCTAAAACTGCTGAGGAAAGAGTGCTACAAGCAGTATTGTAGCACACACCTCACGGAGGAGCAAAAAAGCCAGACAAGAGAGAATTTGTAGGTTTTGGAGATAAACTTTGAACCTCATATCGATGTTACTTATGAACAGCTTTTATTCCATATTGGAATTCAAGGGGAAATGGAGACTATTGGGCAGTATGTGATTGCACTGTTAGAGCTAGCTGAATCCTGAGAGTTTGGACAAATGAAAGATGATCTCATCAGAGATAATATTATTTTAGGCATAAGGGATCCTGCCAACAATGCAGAAGCTCTGAGTCAGCTTGATCATGTTAATGGGAGAACAGGTCAGACTTCGCATTATTGTTGAGAGACATTCCAAGGTGAATGAGAACAATAAATTGGAAAAAATGAAGAAATATTTACAGGAAATCCAGCAGAAGCTAAAAGGCAGAGAACCAGATGTAAATATTGTGGACAGTATGATACAAAAGAAACCTTAGAATTTCTAGCGGGGCAGAGCAGTGCTGGAACTGTAAGAAGCTGAATTACTTTGCAGGCGTTTGGGTGGAAAAAAGCAAAACAAATCTAGGCTGCTGGGAGAGATATAAGCTGGTGATTCTGATGAACCACTTGGTCTAAATGTGATAAAATGATTTGTGATGATTAAAATGATCACTACAGAAGGAGAGCATCAAGTGAATGCGAAGTGTCAGACATGGTATTTCACGCAACATCATGAGTTCTGCAGACTTGTGTGAAGTAGCTCAAGATAGTGGCCTAGAAAGACAAGATAGAAGAGCTGGAAAAGGAGACAATGATCCAGGAAGTATTACCACACATAAACTGGTTTAGCAGTATAGTAGAAGCAAAAAGTCCTGGAAAAATGAAAATCTGCATAGATCCAAAGGATCTCCATACAGCTTTGAAGAGATCTGAGATAAAAGGTACTGCAGATGCTGGAGAATCCGAGATAACAAGCATGGGGCTGGATGAACACAGCAGGTCAAGCAGCATCATAGGAGCAGGAAAACTTATTTAGTTGCTATCAACTTAACCACAGCTTTCCATGGCAAAAGTCTTCACTACCCTCCAGCTGAGGATTGCTACACTCATATGTGAAGCTGGATGAAATCAACTGTTTTCACAGAGGACTTGCACACTGTATTTGTCATTTTTACTGCTCCGGATCAATGCAGACAGCACAAGATAGTGATTTTCCCAGAGTTGAAGCGGTGGATAATCTACTAGTCTCAGGATGTGGAGAGACAGACAGAATCTAGTGTGAGTACTAGAGAGAGCTGACTGGATGAACCTGAACCTGAACAAGAAATAAGATGCAGCTGAAGATTGCTGAAGTGATGTACATAGATCATGTACTGACAGTAAAAAGACTCCACCTGGATTGTGAAGTAGTGAGAGCCATAGCAGAGGTACAACATGCAACAGGTGTGCAAGCAGTGCTCCAGTTTGTGAGATTCATAAACTATTTAACAAAGCTATTGCCCAATTTATCATCAGAGTGTGAAAACCTATGTATGGTCACTTCTAAGAACATATAGTGCTAATGAGACATATGACAAGAAACAGCTTTTATTAGAATCAAACAACTGGTTATGATGATGGCAGCGGTGGAGTACTGTGATGTCAATAATGAAGTCAACTTGCAATGTGATGTCAATGAGCCGGACTTGGAACAATCCTTCTGCAGCAAGGACAATCAGTGTATTCGCCATGTGGAGATGCCAGTGTTGGACTGGGGTGGACAAGGTCAGAAGTCACATGACTCCAGTTTACAGTCCAACAAGGTTATTTGAAATCACAAGTTTTTGGAGCGCTATTCCTACATCAGGTATATTCACATCCAAGGCATTAATGCAAAATGAATGACATTAAACTCAACTGGACTTCCCATATAAATACAATTGCTACAAGAACAGGTCAAAGGCTACAAATACTGCAGTGAGTCCTGACCCCAAAGCTTGTCCACCATCTACAAGGCATAAGTCAGGAGTGTGATGGAATATTCCCCACTTGTCTGGATGGGTGCAAATCCAACAACATTCAAGAAACTTGACACCATCCAGGGCAAAGCAGCCCATTTGATTGGCACCACAAGCATCCACTCCTTCCACCAATGATGCTCATTATCAGCGGTGAGTACTACCTACAAGAAGCATGACTGAAATTTGCCAAAGATCCGTAGACAGCATCTTCCAAATACACAGCCACTTTCATCTAGAAGGACAAGGGCAGCAGATACATGGGAGCTCCACCACCTGCAAGTCCCCCTCCAAGCCACTCACCATTCTGACTTAGAAATATATTGCTGTTCCTTCATTGTCACTGGGTCAAAATCATGAAATTCTTTCCCTAAGGGCATTGTGGATCTACTTACAGCATGTGGGCTGCAGCGGTTGAAGAAGATAGCTCACCACCACATTCTGGAGGGCAACCAGGGATGGGAAATAAATGCTGGCCAGCCAATGACACCCATGTCCCATGAATGAATTTTTAAAAAATCAGATCAATAAAGAGTGTCTGACTGTTGGTTTCCTTGTGAGCGTTTAACCAATCTCTGTTTAGGAGAGACAAAGTGACAATGGAATCAACCTCAAGACACTTCAAAGCCCCTTTCTCACACTGCTTCTCCCTGTACCAAACAACCTGCAAAGAATGTGCTTCATTTGCAGCGCTTCATCTGGATGTGACATACAATCAGGGAAGCAGATGTGTTGGTCAGCATGGACGAGTTGGACTGAAGGGTCTCTTTTTGTGATATATGAGTCTATTGCTGTCAATCACTATGAAGAAAGTTGAGGATTCTAAGACAAAGTATGAAATTTTCCAGATTCGAAGAGAAACAGCATGCTGCGGAATTCATCAGTGCAGTACAGACAAGCATCTTGCCCAAACTGAGGGAAGTTTGCAAAAAGATTCAATTCACCAAGTACTGCTGGAAGTAGTGATGAAAGAATTGTTTGAAAACAACAAGAACACAGCTCCTGCTATAAGAGAGCATTGGACACCCAGAAATAAAATGAACGAGGAACATTGTCCTTAGAATGAGATGATACCAGGTGAACAGCTATGAAATGCACACGTATCATCAAGAAACCGGCATGATTTATAGACTATGTAAGCGAATGTATGTGTACAGAGAATGTTGAAAATAGAACTGACTGGAATTAACACAAGTATTGGTAATGAATAATAATTTTCTTTGTAGGTACGTATTTTGGGTAACTTGCATAACTTGTAACTGAAAATGATAGTGCATGGTTGAGAGGTGATCTTATAGAGGTTTATAAAATCATGAGGGGTATACATATGGTTAATAGTAGGCGTCTTTTCCCCTGGATGGTGGATTTCAAGGGAGCATATTTTTGAGGTGAGAGGAAAGTGAATTAAAAAAGACATGAGGGACATTTTTTTACACAGAGGGTGGTTCACATGTGGAATGAACTTCCTGAGAAAGTGGTGTATGTGGGCACAGTTACAACATTGAAAAGACATTTAGGGAAATACATGAATAGGAAAGATTTGGAGGGATATGGGCCAGGAGCAGGCAGTTGGACAAGCTTAGTTTGGGATTATGTTCAGCATGGACTGTTTGGACCAAAGGGTCGGTTTCTGCGCAGTGTGACTTTATGACTCCATGTGATTTTTAAACATTCTTTTTTGTGAAAAAGGAGGTATTTGGAGAAATGCAATTGTACTTAGTACATTGGCTAGCGTCCATAGTCATGTAACACTTACCTCTTCTATAAGTGCATTTGTGTGCAATCTATGGCTGCTTTAAATATGTGCATCATTTGAAACAAAAACTTGTGATGTAGAATACTCCTGAGAAATGGAAGCAAGGGTAAATAATTAGGTGGATTGACATCTTCTTTCTACCTCAGATATAAAGTTCTGGATAGGAAAGCCAATTGGTATTCTCAACCATTGCCAGTAAGACCCTGGCATTGATAAACCAGTGCAAGTAGGGTAGTGTGAGTATAGCTTGTGCACTAGTTTGTACAAGACCTAAGAGCAGGAGGATGGCCTCTCAGAGCACCCTTCATCCTAGCTTCCAACCATCCTCACCCCCAATCACACAAACACCTGATCTCAAACAATACGTACCGTTCCCATCACTGATCCTTCCTCTGAGAGTCTGGAGGTGATGCACCAAACATGGTGATGCTGGGTAATGAAGGCACCTACCTCTGATTGATTGACAGATTCAGGCAGGCATGACACCCTAGCCCAGCTTGTAATTCCAAAAGAAAGCTAGCTGGCAGCCTATCAGCTACCTGTTAACATTCATCTTGATGGGCTGCAGGTTTCTCCCCAGTAAATCTACTTTCTAACATACTCCAATATGTACAAATCCCAGTTCCTACCTTCTCAAAGCTTGTCCATTATTTGTAAGGTACAAGTCAGCAGTGTGAAGGAGAAACCCCACTTACCTGGATGAATATAGCTTCAACAGAAGCTTGACACCATCCAGGATAATGCAGCCACAATTGATTGTCATTCCATTCACCAGCGTAAACATTCAGCTCCCTTCACCAATGACATACAGTGCCAATGCACTGCAACAAACTGCCAAGGCTCCTTCGATAGCACTTTTCAAATCTCTGACCTCCATCACCTGGAACGTAAAGGACAGGAGATATATGCAAGTTCCCCTTCAAGTCACATACTATTCTGACTTAGAACTATATCACCATTTATATCACCAACTATATCATTGTTGCTGGGCCAAAATCCTGCAACTCCTTTCCTAATAGCGCTGTGGGTGTATCTATGCCACATAAACTGCAGTGGTTCCAGGAGGCAGCTTACCACCACCTTCTCAAAGGTAGTTAGGGATGGATAATAAATCTTGACCTAGCCAGTGACATTCATATGCCATAAACAAATGGCATGAGATTGATAAACTTAGCCTGATGCTTACAATTGAAAATGAAAAATGAGTAATCAATATTTTATGAAGTTATTTTTCTTTACCTAATTTACTCTCACTAATTTCCTGCTGGATTTTGGTTCACTCAGGCAATTCTCTGGTATCTCAAACAAGTAATTATTCATGAGCAAACCTCTAGAAGAGTGTTGTCAGAGTATTTGACATTAGGTGGCATCATTGCTGGGCCTAACACTGTATGTATGTGTATTCATGTATCTGTACTTTACAACTTCTGTCGCTGAATAGAATAACGCTGAGAAGCATGAAGTAATTAATTGATTCAGCAATCTCTACCAATATATGAAAGTATTACATGATAATTATTTTGTCCTTGTTTAACAGTTGCTGCAAGAGCTGGCTGTGGAGTCACCCTGCCCCTTTACAATATTTCAATTGATAATGAAAAACTGATGCACCTTAAAAGAAGCTTCTGTTAATTAGAACTTCAGTCATAATCTGAAAACAAAAAGCCAAAAAGACAATGAAAGGAAAAAGAAAATCAGTGAAGAAAATAATTTGGAAAAAGAAAATGTTCTCATTTGCCCTCAATTTACAGTTGTTTCTTCTTTCTTATTCCTCTCTGATTCCCAATCCTTTTTGTTTCATTTTTCCTTGCTTCGTATTTTGTCTTTCGATATTTTTCTTAATCTGTTTCCTATTATCCCTCTCCAATGTCTGATTTAATTGACAACATTTAATGAGGTGATTTCCAAATAAAAGTTGTCGTTTTGCAGTTAATAATGAAGCATTATTTTGTTCTGCTGCCAAAGTCAAACAATTGGGAGCAATGATGTTTAGAGAAAGTCAGTGGTTTGAAAGTTACAAACTTGGAAGTTAGCCTAAATTTCCTTTTACAAATAATCTCCATCACTGAGGGAGAAATTTCAATTTCAAGCTGAGCAGAACAGGAATTAAAATCTAACTTCTTGCTGCCCACCCACAGTTATTTCAACAACAGTGAAGCAATAATACTTGCCTATGCCCACTGTCATCCTGAGCTCCCATCGTACCTTTCACCCACAACAAAACACTATTAACTCTACCCATCACAACCTATCTCATTATTTGCCGATTGACCTCTCGGTTTTTATTGGCCTAAAGATAACAGTAGTCATTGAATGGTTTTTGGATTGATTTTTTTTTCTGACGAAGGGTCTAGGCCCGAAATGTCAGCCTTCCTGCTCCTCTGATGCTGCTTGGCCTGCTGTGTTCATCCAGCTCTACACCTTGTTATCTCAGTGTCATTGGATGTCTGTTTTTGGCATGATGCTGGCAGGTAGAATGACATTAAGGCCTGGCCGTTTGCTCATATCTCTTGCTGGCATGTAATATTAAGGAAGTAAACTGTGCTGTTGTAACTTCCTTAAGTTTCATTAGCTAATGTCCAATAGGCAGACTTGCCAAATCAGAGATATACTAATTTTGGCTTGGCCCACTACTACACACAACCATTGTCTTGTACCAAGACTTTAGTCAGTTTGGTAGGTTTGTTTTGATGTTGCTGTCTGCAGTGTGAATCTGCTACATCAAAAGTTGGTGTCTTTTGCACAGCGTTGATACGTGTAAGATTCTGAGAAGTTTGGACAGGGTAAATCTCTGAGAAAGAGATTTTCAGTCATGGAAGAACCTGGTACTGGGGCACACAGTTTCAAAAGAAGAGATTTCCCTTTTAAGATGATGATGAGGAGAAACTCCTTCTCTCATAGGATTGTTAGTATTTGGTGTACACTCCTCCAGTGAACAGCGAAGGTCTAATCTTTAAATATGTTCAAAGCTGAGTTAGACAGATTTTTGATTGACAAGGGAACCCAGAGTCACAGAGCACAGGCCGGCACATGCATATGAGATGTCGTATAAATCTTGAGCTCACCTTGCTTTCATGTTTCGTTACCCCCTTTTTTCAGCCATTTAATTTATTCTTGAAGGTTGGCATTGGAATTGATGTTAACCCATTCAATATTCATCCACTTGCAGGGGGTTTAATTTAGTCCCAGACTTTGCTTCAGTTGCTAACTTCAGTCATGTATTCTGCAACCTCACAACCTGCTGTCCATTCTAAATCTATTGATTACCCTCAAAATAGACTAGTTAATCACAATAAAATTTGTTTTGATCTGACCTGCCCTATCCTTTTATGATTTTAAACACCCATATCAAGTTGTTTCATATCATCTGTTCTAATAAAAATATAGTTCATTCTTCAAGTCTTTATCCATTTTCTCTTACTAAGCAGTATCTTTTGAAATCTGCATTATGCCCCCCCCATTGTAGAGTCTAAAAGTGCACATGTTGTTTCAACTGTAATGTTACAGTTAATATGAGCATTACAAACAGCAGTCAGGTCAGAATGAGTTTGTTATTGAGGTGTAAGATGGCTGCCTACAGTGTTTGTGGCACCATTGTTATCTCTCCAGTGGCAACCTGTGCTTGCTTTTTCTGCTCTTCTTTTCAAGCCATACACTTACGGACAAAGTGATGCAACTTTATGCAGTGAGAACACTGCTTTTCCAATGCTGGACATGTCTTCTTCTCCTTTGCATGATGTCCTTTGCAGCATTTGCAGCCAGCCTTTTTATTTGTGATTGCTGTGCCCTTTGGAACTGGAGTATCTATCAGTGTAATGTAGGATTTGGATTTTTCTGCCATGAACATGCTTTAGTGACTGATTTACAACCTTAGTACTTCTTCACATGTCAAGCGGTTTCCTGAGAATGAGCATCTCCTCTCCCACTAGATTTTCTTTGCAGGATCTATTGTGCCTCATACTATCTTGTCTTTAATCAGATTGTCTTTTAGTTGCACAAATTCACAGGATTCTGCAGGTTGAGCTAATGATGTCACATTTTAAGCAATGGAATCTTTTTCACCTTGGATGCTAATATTGAACATGTCATGGTTATGTTCACTTGAAGTTCAAGGCCATGCTTTCAAGTCTTTCAAAATTTCTTCAACCTGTTTTTTTTTTGTTCTTCAGGAGATTCAGGATGTAATACATAATGAAATAGCCCCTTCCCAACAGTGATGAGTGTAGCGACAACTAACTTCTCTAGCTTGTCAAACAAATGTGTTGCTATTTCATAATGTTGCCATTGCATGTGGAAAAACTGCCAGTTTAGCTTCATGTCACCTTCCATTTCAACCAGAGCTGCAGCCAATTTCTCTGACTTCTGTTTCTTTGTTGTAGCTTTATTACAGTTGCTTTTAACAGTTTTCACAGCTCTGAACATTCCTGTGTCACTAACTGTGCTTTTTTTTATGCACTAACCCTAGCTTCACTTCTAACTCTGCAGGCACAACAGGCAACAGTCTGGTCAGAATGACTCTAAGATGAATGAAGAGTCTCTAAGATGACTGCCTACAGTTATGTGCCTCATGGTAGCGAGCAAATGACTATGGAAGACCAAGAAGGACATTGGTACATGTTTGCATTTCAAACCAAACAAAGACTTTGCTGCGTGACCTGCTATGATTTCCAGCATTTTTTTTTAGTTTCCAGTACATATTCCAGCATCTGCAGTGATTTGCTCCTAAAGGTTTTGTATTGACTTTTATGTTGCCTTTTGCTGACATAGCATGGTACTGACATTGTCAGTTCTTACCACTGGGATCAATGCAAGCTGGTATTGACTGCCAAAAAGTGCTAATATCATGTGATCACCAACAAAAAGCAAATAGCTTTAAGTTCTGTAGATATATCAACCATAGCTAGGGGTTCATCACAAAAGAATTTTTAATGGGCATTCTGCATTTATCAGATAACATCCAAAGAAAAGAAGGTTTTTGGATTTGTGAGAAGAAACCTTTGATAATCCAACAGAAATATCAACATTATACCAAAGCAACCATTTGTTTGTCCAGTCCTGGAGTGTTCAAGTTGCATGTGGGTTCGTTATAGGGTGAGACCTATATATAAAACTAATTCAATCCAATAATGTGCTACACAATTCTGCAGAAATGAGTGTGGGAAATACATCAACGTTACTTCTGTGCTCAAATTTTTGACATGGGTGTCATTACTGCAAAGGAGGGAAGACAATGGACTGACCATGTTCTATGAAATGTGCTCCCCACCAGCCATAACTGCAAAATAGTCACAGCTCCAGCACGTGAAATCTTTTGACCGATCTTTAGATTATTTCTATTAATAAATTTTCATTACCAAGATTGCCATCTCAATAGATTGTGCCTGGTTTAGTTAGTGCTACCCCAATATGGAAATTGGTCTGTGATGTTGACACAAATAAAGCAGAAGGAAAAAAATAACCAAGAAAAATACAACAGGTTGCATAAACGTCTTGAATTCCAGTGGAGTTTCCAAGCACTTAAGATTTATCATCTTTCAAGACCATGCTTTGAAAAGTGACGAATCTTAAATGCTTGGAAAGGGGAAGGCGATGGCCTAGTGGTATTATTGCTGGACTGTTAATCCAGAGACCCAGGTAATGTTCTGGGGACCCAGGTTCAAATCCTGACACAGCAGATGGTGGAATTTGAATTCAATGAATACCTGGAATTAAGAGTTTAATGATGACTGTGAATCCATTGCCAATTGTTGGGGAAAAACCCATCTGATTCACTAATGTCCTTTGGGGAAGGAAACTGCCATCCTTCTCTGGTCTGGCCTGCATGTGACTCCAGACCCAGAGCAATGTGGTTGACTCTTAACTGCCCTTTGGGCAATCAGGGATGGACAATAAATGCTGCCTAACCAGGAACACCCTCATCCCATGAATGAATAATAAAACCTGGGTACTGCTGAGAACAATCCAGGTAAAACATGATGGGGTACTTCAAAATTAAGTAAATTTTTTCATTGTCTTTGGGCACTTAGATATTATTATTTAGAAAAGTTATTTGAGATGGGAAAAGAAGCTGATATAAATAATTTGTAACTGTTTGAAGAAGAGCAGAACAGGTCTACTTAGCATTCCTTTATCAAACAATACCACCATTCATTTCACTTGCTGTTTGTGAAATCTTTTGTACAAACTGGCTACTGTATTTGAATACAATCAATTCTTGGATCCAAAATATTTCTTTGGATGGCAGAGGCAGGGGATAGCAGGATAAGATACGTACATAGAAGCAAATGAAAATGGAGCAGGATTGGGTCATTTGTCCCTACAAGTCCGCTCTGTCATTTAGTAAGATCATGGCTGAGCTGATTATAACCTCAAATCCACATTCCCAGCTACACTGATATCCTTTCACCCCTCACTCAAAAAGAATTTATCCACCTCTACTTAAAAATATTCAAGGACTTTGCTTCTGCCACATTTGCAAAATGTTTCAAGCCTTGACTGTTTGACAGAAAAAAAAAATTCATCTCATCTCTGTTTTAAATAGGCCGCCCCTAATTTTTAAATAGTGAACCCTAGTTCTAGATCCTCCAAGGAAACAACTTCTCTACATACAACCTATGAAGAGCCCTTAGGATGTTACATTTCAATCAAGTCACTTCTTACTCTTCTAAACTCTGACAGATACAAGCCAGGCCTGTCCAACCTTTACCCATAAGTCAAGCTGCGCATTTCAAGTATGAATCTGGTATGTTTTCTTTGTACTGCTTCTAACGCATTTGTATCCTTCCTTCAATATGACGACCAATACTGCACACAGTACTCCAGATGTAGTTTTACCAATATCCTGTATAACCAAAACATAACCTTCCTCCTTTTGTATTCAATTTCTCTCACAATAACTGATATAATTCTATTTGCTTTCCTAATTACACACTGTACCTGCATAGTGAACTTTTGCCGTTCGTGCATAAGGAACCCAGATTGCTTTTCATCTCGGAGCTCCACACTCCCTCCCATTTCAGTGATACCCTTCTTTATTCTTCCAGCCAAAATAGACAGTTTCACATTTTCCCACATTATCCTCCAATTACCGGATCCTTCTCCACTCACTTAACCTATTTAAATCCCTTTGTAGCCTCTTTGTGTCCTCTTCACAGCATAATTTCCCATTGATCTTTGGGTCATCAGCAAATTTGTCAACCGTACCTCCCATCCCTTCATCCAAGTAATTTATATAATCTGTAAACTGTTGAGGTTCCAGCACTGATTGCTGTGGCATGCCACTCGTTACATTTTGCCAATATAAAAAAGGCCTATTGATGCTCAGAAACAACACAGTGTGGAGCTGGAGGAACACAACAGGCCAGGCAGCATCAGAGGAGCAGGAAAGTTGACGTTTCGGGTCAGGACCCTTCTTCAGAAATGGGGAGGGGGAAGGGAGCAGGGAAATAAATAGAGAGAGGAGGGGTGGGACTGGTGAAGGTAGGTGGGATAGTGATTGGTGAGTGCACGTAGGGAGTGGTTGGGATTGGTCAGTTGGATGGGTGGGGCAGATAGTTGGGAGAGAAGATGGATAGGTTGTGTCAGGTCAAGGAGGCGAGGATGAGAGGAAGGGTTGGACATCGGATGAGGCTGGTGGTGGGGAAATTCTAAAACTTGTGAATTCCATGTTTAGGCCATTGGGCTGTAGGTTCCTGAGGTGGAATATGAGGTGCTGCTTCAGTTTGCAAGTGATGTCATTGTGACACTGGAGCTACCTGGACTACACCTCCTCTCACCCACCCTCTTGCAAGAATGCAATCCCATACTCCCAATTGCTCCACCTCTGCCGTGTCTGCTCCCAAGATAGGGCGTTCCGCTCCTGAACATCCCAGATATCCTCCTATTTCAAGGACTATAACTTCTCCCTTCCAGTGATCGAAAATGCCCTTAACACATCTCTTGCATTTCCCGCACTTCTGCGCTCACACCCCCACCCCCCAACAAAAATCCGAACCCACACCCAAAAAGATATTTCCTTCTCCACCCCTATCTGCCTTTTGTAGGTACTGCGCTCTCTGCAACTCCCTCATCACACTCCCCACTAACTCTACCACACCCGGCACCTTTCCCTGCAACCGCAGGAAATGCTACACCTGCCCCCTTACCTCCACCCCAGGCCCAAAACAAAGCTTTCGTATCAGACAAGGGTTTAGCTGCACATGCGTCAACTTGGTCTACTGGATCAGCTGCTCCCGATGTGATCTCCTCTATTTCAGTGAGACCAAGCGCAGACTCGGAGACCCTTTCGGAGAGCATCTGCGCTGTGTGCACGACAAACAATGACACCTTCCAGTCACCAACATTTTAACTCCTTCTCCCACTCCCTGGGTGACGTCTATCCTGGGCCTCCTCCAGTGTCACAATGATACCACCCACAAACTGGAGGAGCAACTCCTCATATTCCATCTTGGAAGTCTATAGCCCAATGGCCTCAACATGAAATTCACCAGTTTTAAAATTTCCCCACCACCGGCCTCATCCCATGCCCAACCCTCCCTCTCATCTCTCCTTGACCTGACACAACCTGTCCATCTTCTCTCCGACCTATCCTCCCCACCCATCCCACTGACCAATCCCCACCACACCCCACCTGCACTCACCTATCACCATCCCACCTACCTTCTCCAGCCCCACCCCTCCTCTCTCTCTTCATTTCCCACTCCCTTCTCCCTCCCCATTTCTGAAGAAGGGTTCCGACCTGAAACATCAACATTCCTGCTCCTCTGATGCTGTCTAGCCTGTCATGCTGTTCCAGCTCCACACTGTGTTATCTCTGACTCCAGCATCTGCAGTTCTTGCTAACTCTGTTAGTGCCCAGACCTTGTTTCCTATTAGCTAGCTAATCTTCTATCCACACAAATATGTTACCCCTTATGCCATAAGTCTTTAGTTTCTGCAATAACTTGTGGAACTGTCTCAAATGCTTTCTGGAAATCCAACTACAGTACATCCATTTATTCCCCATTATCTATAGCATATGTTTCTTAGCATAACCACACAAATGCCAGGCAATTACCTTCTCCAGTAAAGGCAATCTAATCATTACTTCTTGACATTCAATAGTGTTACCATCACTGAATCCCCCATTGTCAACATCCTTGGGATTACCATTAACCAGAAATTCAATTGGACTAGCTACATAAATACAGTGGGTATAAGAGCGGGTCAGAGGCTAGGAATACTGCAGCCAAGAATTCACCTCCTGACTCTCCAAAGCCTGTCTACCGCCTGTAAGGCGCAAGTCAGGTATGTGATGGAATACTCAACATTTGCCTGAATTGGTGCAGCTTCAATCACACAAGAAGCTTGACACCATCTAGGACAAATTGTTCACTTGATTGGCACTACATTCCATAAGACCATAAGACATAGGAGTGGAAGTAAGGCCATTCAGCCCATCGAGTCCACTCCGCCATTTAATCATGGCTGCTGGGCATTTCAACTCCACTTACCCGCACTCTCCCCGTAGCCCTTGATTCCTTGCGAGATCAAGAATTTATCAATCTCTGCCTTGAAGACATTCAACGTCCCGGCCTCTACTGCGCTCCGTGGCAATGAATTCCACAGGCCCACCACTCTCTGGCTGAAGAAATGTCTCCTCATTTCCGTTCTTAATTGACCCCCTCTAATTCTAAGGCTGTGCCCACGGGTCCTAGTATCCCCACCTAACGGAAACAACTTCCCAGCGTCCACCCTTTCTAAGCCATGCATTATCTTGTAAGTTTCTATTAGATCTCCCCTCAACCTTCTAAACTCTAATGAATACAATCCCAGGATCCTCAGCCGTTCATCGTATGTTAGGCCTACCATTCCAGGGATCATCCGTGTGAATCTCCGCTGGACACGCTCCAGTGCCAGTATGTCCTTCCTGAGGTGTGGGGCCCAAAATTGGACACAGTATTCTAAATGGGGCCTAACTAGAGCTTTATAAAGTCTCAGAAGCACATCGCTGCTTTTATATTCGAACCCTCTTGAGATTCACAAGTATCCAATCCCTCTACAACTGATGCTCAGTAACAGCAGTGTGTACTGTCTGCAAGATGCACTGCAGAAATTTACCAAAGCTCTTTCGCACCTTCAAACCCACGACCACTTCAATCTAGAAGGACAAAGTCAGCAGATATATGGGAACACTACCAGCTTCAAGTTTCCCTCCAAGCCACTCACCACCCTGACTTGGAAATATACCACCGTTCCTTTACGGTCACTTTGTCAAACTCCTGGAATTCCCTCCGTAAGGGCATTGTGGGACAACCTACAGAATGTGGACTGCAGCGGTTCAAGAGGCAGCTCACCACCAACTTCTCAAAGGCAACCAGGGATGGGCAAGAAATGCTGGTGGCCAGCAATGCCCGTGTTCCATGAGCAAATAAAAAAATTTCCACAGTTACAATATAAATTTAATTGTTTAACCCAATTCCCAATACGGCCAATTATGTACTTTCTCTGTATTAGACTTGAAATAAATCAATTTTTTAAATGTTCTTTTCATTATAAAACAAAGCTTCTTTGATGAAGGTACAGAATTGGTTATTGCACTCAATTTGTATTATGAAAGACAAATATTTCCTGCTCTAAATATGCCTAAAGACATGAACACACAAACAGAAAAAGTTTTTCCCACTAAGTCTGAGTTCTTGAAGTCAAAAAGGATGTGGTTTCAGATGTTCAGATACTTGTCATTCTGACATTTTGTCAAACAAAGATGAATATCGCTGAACACCTGTAGTTGCCCTTGGGGACACATTCCTGCATCAAGTATTGACACACTCCTTTAGGAACTTTTCACATGAGAGCAGATTGACCGGGCTCCAGGTACCAAAGCGAATCCACAACAAGGATTTTCCAGGAACAGGAGCACTAAACTAGGAAGCTTCTTTTGATTGGTAAGGTAATTGCCAACCTCTCAAAACAATACCCAAAGCAGACACTGTGACCTGACAATCATAAATCTACATAGAAGGTTCAAATACATAAGCAGTTACCGCAACAGGTGAATGTATGAAGAAATGCTTTATTGTACAAAAAGTTCCACTGTCCTTTCATTGACCTTGTTAAAAATATAAAGCCGGGTATTCTCAGTCTTTCAAAGTCAAGTCCACAAAAGTTATGAACTTTGAAGTCTCATAACAATATGTTAATTTGTTACTAGTAACACAACGTGCAGTTTAAACTTGTGTTGGAGACAATTTTGTTCCTGGAGACTGAGCAATATATCACACACTTAATGTACATCACAGAACATTATGGCAGGGACCGAGCATAATTTAAAGGTGATGAAAGGAAGAAAAAAAATTAAAGGTACAATAATGGAAGAAAATGGAAATCCTGCTGCTTTGAAGAATATTACTCAGGTATTCAGCCATTCCAAGTGAATCCCTTAAATTGGTGCAGGTTAGCCTTAAATGTGACTTGTGTTTGGTAATTGCAGCAGGGCATGGGATATTAAAGTTTCTGACAAGCTATCAGTGTGATAATTTAATATCAAGCCGTATTGAAAATTGTTTTTCAAATGAGCTATAATTTCCCTGGCTAGTCATTGTACTCTTAAGTGAAGTGCTAAAGTATTTTAAACACCCGTTTAGCATCTGTCAGACTATTTCTAATTGACAATATGTGACTAAGACAATATCGGTGATGGTTCCAGTTTTTCTTTTGCTGCTAACAAAAAACAACGGCAATAATATCTTTGCTGATTATTAACTGATTGAAGACCATCTCATGAAAGTATTTTAATTTTGTTGACTCTGGCTAAATCTTTAAATTTATTAGATTGCATTTTGTTCTACTTAAAATACTGCCTATGAAAACATAAGTGGTAATTTGCTCTCTTTCAAACAAAAGGCCTTGAGTTCAAGTTTTGACAGGCATGTTTGCTTTCTACATTTGGTATGAATGCCATCGGTTGCCAATGGAGACAAATTGGACAAATTCTTAATATAATTTTTATAATTTTGGCAGCATTCATTTCAACCATTCATTATATTTTGTGTGCCCAAGAATGCAAATAAGTCAAATCATAATTGTGCTAAGGAAATGTAGTCATACAACACAAAAGCTAGAAGGGCAATTCTCAACAGTCATCATGTAAATGCCAATTGTGGCGTAGTAATGAAAGTTCATGTTAATTTGTAACATCTGCTCTCAAAGTTAAGGTTGATTTTCCTTATGTGAACTTTTGACATTTATCCATTCTTACAATTATGTGGTTGTCATGGGTATACTCTTCATGTTTTTTCTTTATTACTTTGAACATTGACATTGAGACACTCCTTTTCATGGAAGGAGAGTTTGCATGTTTGAAAATATCAACATACTTGGCACTTGTGATACCAGCAAATATCTTCCTCTGCTAATTTTAAATATGACGTGCCTAGAAGATTGAGGAACAAAGTTTAACTGTTCGCATATTCACATTGCATTGTTGCAATATTGCTCTAACAGAATATGAAAATAGCATACATGTCTCATTGCTGAACCAGGATGTAAAATAGTATGTAACCAGCAAGTTGTCTGACTGTGTTGAATCCTTTGGTTAGATGTGTGTTTTAAGGTCTCCCAAAACTTGTATATATCAGTACTAATCTTCAAACAAAATCATTTGGAACATAGTTTACCAATCCTGTAAGTGTGATTGGTTAAATTGCATGAAGAAAATAAGTAACACACAATATATCTTGCTCCATTTGGTTCCTGTTGCTGCTGCTGTTCTTTTCCTCTCCAACCTTTGGTATGTGGAAAGAATAATACCTACCATACAAACTTTCCAGCCCCTTCCTGATAAGATTGTGGAATTTTGGAGTAAAATACAAGAAACAAATTCCTTTTATATAGTGCCTTTACCAAGAGGCACTACACCGAAGAACATGCAATCAAATAAGAAAATTTGTCAAAAAAGATATCAGGAGATATGTTATAGTGACTGGAACCAGGTGGATCTTGTTGACAATGAGATCCTTGACTGGAGTTGTTAACCTGGGCCAATCAGAGAGCCCTTGCTGACCAATATAAACAGGGGATTCAGAATCTCCTCAGTTCAGGGGACTGACTCTGAGCTGGCTGCCCACAGCCAGTGTAATGTGCACAAGTAAATAAAGGGTGACTTGGTGACAGGATACCAGCCTCTGTGCATTTATTTCAGTGGTGATAGGAAAAATAGTATGTGTCTGATGAACATATGTTGCAGCAGTCATCTTTGAGTTGGGGTAAGCTTTTCTGGCATCATGCCTTTATTTGGGAAGCTTGACTCATTTGATCCTGCTGTTGTAGACTGGGCCAATATGTGATAAGAATGCAATAATTTTTCTGGGCAAATGACATTGGGGCAGATGACAAGCAACGAGTAATCCAACTGCTTGCGGACCTACAGCATTTTCGGTTATAAGGGGTTTAACTTTCCCAGAGGCAACAGACACTAAAACCTTCCAAGAGCTGACGAAGTTGGTTAAGGAATATTACAACGCCAAACCACCTCTAATTCTGAGATGCTATCGGTTTCATTCAGCTATTAGAGAATTGGGGGAAACTATTGGGATTCTTGGTGAGATTGGGATGACTGGCAGAGGTATGTGACTTTGGGTTAATCCTGAATGAGATGCTGAGAGATCGTTTGGTATGTGGAATTAATAACGTAACCAAGCAGAAACGTCTATTAGCTGAAGCCCAACTGGACTTCAAACAGGCACTACAACTGGCTTTGTCATTAACCCTGATTGAGTGTCTCAGTTGAATCAATGTCCATTATACATCAAGGCAGTACATTCCAGACCCAAACGATTCATTTTGTGAAACAGCTTTTTCTTATATCACATTTGCTACTTTTTCAACTCACTTTAAATCTACTCTTCTGCTTGATATTTTCACATGTGGGAACAGATTCTCTGTTTCTAATCTATCCAAACCTCTCTAGATTTTGAAATCTTTTACAAATTTCATCCTACCCTTCTTCTCTCCAAGGAGAGCAGTCTCAAACTCTCCAGTCTATCCTCATTACTGAAGCTTCTCATCCCTGGAATTATTCTTTTAAACCTCTTCTGTACTCACATCCTTCCTATACAAAGATCCCCAGAACTCTACATGACAGTCCAGTTGTGGTCTAACAAATCTCTTGTATGGGTTCACCATAACTTTCCTCCTCTTGTACTCTATGCCCCTCTTAATAAAGACAAGATACTGTATGCTTCATTAACTGCTATCTCCATCTATTCTGCCATCTTCAATGATCTGTAAAAAACAAAAGAACTGCGGATGCTGTAAATCAGGAACAAAAACAAAGTTGCTGGAAAAGCTCAGCAGGTCTGGAAGCATCTGTGGAGGAGAAAATAGAGTTTCGGGTCAGGTGTTCTGAGGAAGGGTCACCGGACCCGAAACGTTAACTCTGTTTTCTCCTCCACAGATGCTGCCAGACCTGCTGAGCTTTTCCAGCAACTTTGTTTTTGTTCAATGATCTGTACACGTATACACACAGGAACTTTACTCCTGCGCTCCTTTAAGAGTTGGGCCCCTTATTTTTTCTTGTCTGCCCATGCTCTCCGACTGAAATGCATTCAGCTGACACTTCTCTGCATGGAACTTCATCTTTCTGCCCACCGTATCAATTTGTTCACATCTCTTTGGAGTTCCGCACTGTCCTCCTTATAGTTGCAATGCTTCCAACTTTTGGAATTGCCCCCTGGCCACCAAGATCTCGATCTTTAATATATACAAAGCAAAGGAAGGTTCCCAATACTAACCCCTAGGGAATTTCATGACAAACTTTCCTGTAGCCTGAAAAAATCCATTTATTTTCGCTCTCTGCTTCCTATTTCGCAGCCAATTTTATATCCCTTTGCTGCCACTGTCACTTTTATTCCATAATCATAAGCTTTTCTTACAAGTCTGTCATGTGGAACTATATCAAATGTCCTTTGAAAGTCCATGTGCACCATATCAGCAGCATTGCCTTCATTGACCTTTCTGTCATCTCTTCAAAATACTCCAGCAAGTTGATTTAACGTGATCACCCCTTTAAAAATCCATGTTAACACTTCTTAATCAACCCACTTTTTTCCATGTGACTACTAATTTGATTGCAAATAATTGTTTCTTGAAGCTTCCCACCATTGAAGTTAACCTGACTGGTCTGTCATTGCTGGACATATCCTTACAACCTTGTTTGAATAAGCTAATGTCTTGGCAATTCTGGAAGGTTTAGAAATTGCCTGGTATTTAGTAATAGTGAATATATTTATAGGCACGGCCACCTTCATGTGTCTGACATGTCCAGCTGTACCAACTGTTATTGAGCTCACATGCACCATTCCCTGACCCACCACCTCAACTGAAATAGAGGACATTGTATCTGTACAGAAAAGCTGCACACAACTGAGCTAGAAGGATGGATAAAAGGTTACAAGTGCAAAAGGCCTCAGAGTGTATTTTCTTGTAAATTGGCAAGCAAGTGCATTTACTTTTTATTGCAATTTTATTTCCTCCTCCAATATCTTTCCCTTTTCTCTTGAAGACATTAATTCATGTGAGACTAGAATTTCACAGATGCCAAATGCCCTTTGTTCCCTCACTCAATCGCCTAAGTCAGGGTATAACAAACAAATGTCTTAAATCTTGAATCTGAAACAACTAGACTGAGTTTTTCTGCCGGCTAAAATTAAAGGAAGGCAGATCTCTGACTGAACATGTATGATTTCCTGAGATGCAATTCTGGGGAGCAGTGCAGGGAATGGTGGAATTTGTGAAATTGTGCTTTTGAATATCGATGCAATGATCAATAACGGAGTATCACAACCAATGGGGTAGTTGATTCTACCCTATATTCTGGACATCTGTATTTCCCAGCACTGGTCACTGGCTAATGATAAATAGGAATGGAAACATGTTTTCTTTTTTCTTCTTCACCAGAAATGCTGAAGCCAACTATTGCACTGTGTAGGGCAATTTTTAAATATGTGATATTGGTAACATTGGCAAGACCACTGAGATCCTTTATCCTCTCAGAAGGTGTTGGTGAGCCTTCATCTTGAACTGCTCATTGTATTGACTATTTCATAATTGGATGGATTGCTAGGTCACTTTCAGTTCTGCATGTACAACATAAGACTCCAAAGTGTTGGAGGGATATTCATGCTTTAGAAAAAGAGCAACCCAGGTTTACTCAGATATTGAGATTGTAGAAACTGCCGATGCTGGAGAATCTGAGATAACACGGTGTGGAACTGGATGAACACAGCAGGCCAAGAAGGGTCTCGACCCAAAACGTCAGCTTTCCTGCTTCTCTGATGCTGCTTGGCCTGCTATGTTCATGCAGCTCCACACCATGTTTACTCAGATAGTGCTTGAATGGGGAAATACAAAAATTGACTTGAAAATCTGAAGCTTTTTACAACTGAGTAACAGAGATTATGAATTGTATTGATAATTTGTTCACAGCAATGAGAGAATGGGACAAAATAGGTAGAAACAGAGGGGCTTCTTTAACCCCAAGAAGCGAGTAGCTTTGGGTTAGGTTTGAGGTTAAAATCTGACATAGGTAAACAACCCAATTACTCACTTTAACAAAGGTCAATGTGAGGAATGCAACCAACTCCTCATAGGAAATGGGCTGTTCATTGCTACATTTTAGGAGGGTTATATTCTTTTGTATTACTACTTTTCTACCTTTAGCCACAATAGAGTGGTGAGGCAAACCTCAGAAAAAAATGGCAGGTTGTTTGAGAGAAGTTGGATCTGTAACATAAATACACGTCCAACCCTCCTTATGAATGAAAGGACTAGGCACATTCCCTCCAGGCTAAAAAAAACTTACCTGTAAACCTCCTCCAGTACCTTCACTGTCAACCACCACCCCATCACAAGCACCACCTCTCCCCTACATCACCAAAAACCATTGACCACCATTGTATTTCTGACTTTCCCAACCATCCACCCTTGATCTCCAATCTGATTCCAATCTCCCTACAACTCTATGTGATCTTTGATTGGGTCACTCTCAGTCCAGTCATCCCAAACATACTGTACAAGACCATCATCGTCACCAATAATAGATCAGGCTTCCTTCTCTTGGGCTGAGGTATTGCCCGACAGACCTCCCTGCCCAATAGGCAACTAAATTTATTGAGCTGTTTGTCCGCTGGATGGACTCTATTTTTGAAATATCATAGGTAATGGAGTTAAAACTCTATACCTTGGCCAGAACTCAAACCCCCCATTTGGAAACCTCTTTGTGGCCTGTTAGTGGCATGGGCAAAGGGGTCATTGCAACCTGAGGCACCGCGCCCCAGTGATGATGTGGTGAAGATGAACAGGCCCAACCTTGTCCTTTAGAAAGATTTCACTTCCACTGATGCCCTTTTGGCCTTTGGTCACTTTATTTCATGAATTCAATATAAGTAATTGTTGAGGTGTTCCTATGCTAATGTTCTGGCTTTTCAGTGCCAACATCTCCTGGTGGAACTGCTAACATGACATTGCTGTGGGCCCTTTAGTTGGATCTGCAGCCTTGTGGACCTGCCCACAGTCCTTAATAAGACATCATTGGCAGAGACACTCAATTAGAAGACCACCTTCTGGAAGGTTGCACCAAAAGACATGCTGCTGACATTGGCAGGGTTGGGAGCTCTATTACAGGCCCGATGTTGGCGGCTTCACACCCAGCAGAAAATCAAGCCCTTTACCAGTTCTCAAGTGTAATTTGGATTGGTGGCTGAAGAAAAAGAAAATGAAGAAGTGGTAACATGATAGGTAAATATGATTAGGGTTAATTGCCAGGATGAAGGGTAGCACCTGCGTTGATTGTTTGGGCTGAAATGATTTGTTTCTGTGCTGTAACATCTGTGTATTTCTGTTTAAAATGAAATAAATTTTGTGCAATACCAAAGCCGGAAGTAAGCCAAACAGTCAGGGTTGTTAGTTCCTTTTGCTGATTCCAGATTTATGGGTGCTTAAGATAGTTAAGAGGAGAAGACAAAGGAAAGAAGAAAAGACACACCGGATCATACTACATTGTAAAATATCCTCAGAACTTGTATAAAATGGTCATTAAGTTATACACACAAATCTTATATTAGGATAATCTTTTGGAAAAATTAAAGGATAGCTTTTATAATATTCAGTGAACTTTAAGGTTGCAAGTCCAATGATTGTTTTAATTTGGTATAATTATTATTCTGCAAATTAAGTTCTAGTGGTACATAAAGATTATATCACCTCGAGTGATGTCCTAAAACAAATTCTTCAAAATAGTTTAAAGTAATGACAAATTTAAAGTATTTAAATCTAAATTATGTGGCAGTTAGATTGCATTTTTGAATAATGATTCACCCTGAGGTTCTAATTAGAAATGTATTTTTAGTACTTGTTCCATCGTGCTTTCCCAAGTTACAGTAATACATCTTCCCTGTTTCACAGAATATTGAAATTTAATGAACCATAACTTTACAAAAGTGCTGAGGCTAGTTAAAAGAAGCATTTTCTCCATTGCTTTAAAAGCATTTTGGCATAAACTTGGGACACGTTTGGACAGTGATAGTCATACATATAAAAGTCACAGGTTTGGGGAGAATCTTGAATGATCCTTTTAGTTAACGCATTTTTACTGATAACCTATACTCTACTGAAGTTAAAACTAAAGTTCATGTGGAAGCATCTCCCAAATTAATGGTGATCTAAATATCAGAAATTCAATCAGTACGATAGCTTGCTTTACAATTTTTCCTGTCTGATTGAAAATATACCAGCAACTCATTATTACATTTCTCTTAAGTAGATTGGCATTATTAGACCAAATTACCGATTAGCTAATAATTTAGGTCAATTTGCAGCAACTTTAATTTTCCTTTCTTATGAACAGATCTTTCTTTTTATTTCCTGTAACAACAAAGAATAGCCAGTTACCAACTTAAACATAAGACTGCTGACCATCCAGACCAGCACACATCCTCCAGAAATTCCTCATCTTACTCTCAGAGAAATGGCTTCTATGTTTGGCTACGTGACAACAATCACCCATACATCTTGTGTGCCTGTGACTAAAATCTAACCATTTCTGGTGTCAAATAAGCCTGTGCATGATGCCCATGTATTGCTCATTTAATATGAAGCTCATTCTGCTTTACACCTGTAAATGAGCACAGCACGATTCATTTTCTATGTCATTGTAATTCATTCAAGTCATGAATATTTTACACACTGTATAGTTTTAAAATACAGATTAGCCATGATAATTGAATGGCAGAATAGACTAGAGGGATTGAATAGTTTATTTTCTGAAATGGATATCTGATTTCACATTTTTCTGAGTCAATGGGATTTTGCTCCTCTCCAGTATTCCAATTCAGAATCCAAAGGTTATTCTCTGGTAAACCAAACATTGAAGCTCGACAGGAGACAATGGTGAGAGAGTGAAGTGTTCTCATGTGATATTGGTAGAAAAAAGGAAGGTTTGCATTTCTACAATGCCTCTCATTAACTCAAATTGTCCTACCGTGCTTAGAAGTAGAATGGCAGCCGATTTGCTGACAGCAAAATCCCACTAAAAAAAATCAGTGAGATAATGACAAGTAGTCTTTTTTATTAGATGATATTGATTTTTGCATAAATAATGACCATGATAGTGATGAAACCTTGTCTCTAGTGTTGTGGAATCTTTCACTCCACTCAAGAAGTTAGCCAGAACCTCAACTTGATGCTTCATTAAGACAGTCCTTCCACCAGTGCAGGTTTGGTGGAATGTAAGTTTGAACTGACTAATATTATCTGCATTTTGATTCACGAAAGTATTTCAACTAGAAAATTAAATTGCCTGTTCCACGCTCCACCCTTTAATTATTTACTTAATTGCTTATTTTCTTCTTGAACAGCAATATTTACCATCTGTTTTTAATTAATAGTTTAAAGTACTATTTGGTAGTATAGACATAATATTCCTTTAACTTAACATTATTATAGTTTGTCATTAAAATATTTTCAATGCTCTGATTCCAATAAAGCCCTGATTGTTATTGTACAAATATGGCTATCACTGAGGTGGCTGCAATATTGATAAACACATAGCCAGTGATAGATTACTCTCAACCTGCCCTGGGCACAATTCAGAGCGCAATTAAACTGTATATAAATGAGACCTAAATAGAGCCCACCAGGGTTTACTGGAAAGAGTCAACCTATTTCTGGGCCTAGGCTCTATCGTGCTGTAAAATGCACTTTTAAAAGCTATTTTTAAAGGTAAGAATCCTGAAAGGAACATATATTTCTCAGAATCATTGTAATATTTATTTTAAATAATAAAAGAGGAAGCATTTACCTGGACTATGTTCCTTCATGTTTGGTCCAATATATGTTTTAAAACGCATTCTATAAACTAGTGCTTGTATTAAAACTGCATGTGGGGTAACAATACATCCTGAATATTGCCAGAAAGCTTTGTGTCATGTGGCTTAATATCAGTTCTGAAACCAACAAGAGGAAAAGGTAAGATCATGAGTGCACACAATGAAACAAGATTCAGTATTGGAAAATCCTGTTTCTATCATTTTTGACAGAAAAATCTGTGTTCAGTAGTAAATGTAAAGTTTTTTGCTCATGAAATGTTTTGCATGTGTTGTAAACCACATTCCATTATATATATTGAAACAAATGTAAGTAGTAAAATAATCTAAACTAGAAAATTACGTCAAATCTTTACCTAAACTGAGGTGAAGACATTAAACTGAAGATAAGGAATTAGTATGACAATTCAATTTATTGTGAATAATAAAAACTAAACATTTAATTGTTTGGCTTGCAGTTAAATTTCTAAGAATACTGTGATTGTTAAGAGTGAGTATTCAGTAGGAGCATTATTTGGCAGCAGCAAAGTAATTGAATTTGAGACACATATATGTTACCCTACAGTCAACAAAACAATCATTGTTTCATGTATTTTCAATCACTTGATGTTTGAACCTTTTCATTAGATGTTGACCACACTGGGGACTCAGATGAATAAGTACAGAACTCCTATCAGAACATTACCCGTGAAATGAAAAGAGTCATGATGTATATTACAAGCCTTCAGAAAGAATAACCATAATGAAAAGCTAAGCTCTATGTATTTGAAGTTCAGTATAACCCAAAATGTTCATCATTAGTGCATTAATAAATATGTTCTGAAGCATAAATGGTTTGTAGTCCTATTAATGTACATTTTCTTTCTGTTTTGTGCTGCATCTAATGAAATCAGGAGAATCTCTATTTTTCTGTCCACAAATATTGTCAGATTTGTTGAGTTTCACTAGCACTTTCTGTTTTTATCTCTTGGGTAGTAGTTTAAGCCTCTTGATTGCCATTCTACTGCCATTATCATGAGACCACTGCCTCTCCAATTGTCATACAACATTTTTATTCTTGTTCTCCAATCTCCTTGCAATAAAGGCCAATCTGCAATTTGCTTTATTAGTTGCTCGCTGTACCTACGTGCTAACTTCTGGTGTTCCTTGCACAAGTATGATGGCTGAATTTTTTATTTGGCTGACAGTTTTATTAAGTTTAATGGAGGGTTTCTGTCTGTGAGGTTTAGGGTGTTTTCTCAAGATATTGTCGCAAACTGGCTTCCTTAACTACCTATGCTGGCCCTATGGTGACCCCTTCTCTAATGCTAACCTTATTGCCATAGTTGAAATAACCTACCACTGCCCAGATATGCTGGTCCCATCTTTAAAAGGCCACTGCACAGTCAGGCAAAAATGGAGAGTGACAGAAAAACAGGTAACTATAGGCCAGTTAATTTAACATTTGTCATTGGCAAAATGTTAGAATCTGTTATAAAGGATAAAATAGCAGTACAGAAATGTATAACATGATAAAACAGAGTTGATGGGGCTACATGAAGAGGAAATCATGCCCGATGAGTGTTTTAGATTTCTTTGAGGAGGTAAAAGCTGGGATAGATAAAGGGTGACTAGCAGAGGTAATATATTTGGATCTCCAAAAGGCATTCCATAAGGCTGTCATGTCTCACTTGGGAAAGTGTGCTGATACTTGAGTTCCACTATTCCTGGGTTCATCTAATTAACTTATATGCCCTCTCCATGTGTTACAGTATATTAGGGCATTTCCTAAATAAACTACAAAATTAAATGCGTATGACTTGATTCATAAGTCTTTGGAATTTAGCTGGGGTAATTTTATTTTTTAACCCAAATGGCATGACTTGAATGGTAAAAGGCACTGCCAACCCAATCTATACAATCTTCTAACCATGAAATTCAGAGCAGTTTTTGTTTTTGCGATTGCATTTACTTTAATCTATGCAGAACCTGATTGATTCATTTGGTTTAGGAATCACTGGTGATCTGCAGCTACTTTAGCTAGATTCAGCCAAGTGATTTTCCACTGTGTATCAAATTTTTGTTTCCACCTGAGTTTTTTTTAAGGCTGAACCACTAAGGATGTTGTTTTATCATTACTAACTCTCCTATGTCCACATTATACCTGGCTAATGTAGTACATCCAGTTTTATATCTGCAGGTTTCCTTTACTTCCTGAATGTTCTTACAAGATTTCCCATTCTCATTTCTTTAAATTATGAGAACATTGTGTCTAATTTTCCTCGTACTTTTATGTTGGCTAATTAATTTGTGGACAGTTTTCTTTGAGATCTGTTAACCTGGCCTTCAACCTCAGCCTTATCATCGCTGTCATCCTCCACTACTGTTATCGCCTGACGCACTTGCTTCTCTTTGTCCTCTTTGCTGCGATAATATTATTTCAACATGTTTATGTCACATAACCTGTTCTTCTTTGTAGGATCAGGGGTATCTGTCAAATATGTCCTTTGAATAATCCTCCTAACTATCTTGTGTGAAACACTGAATTTCACTCTCAGAAGTTTACATTGCAGAGGCAACAATACCAATACTTCATCTCCTGCTCAAAACGTTTTAATCGTAACATTCTTCTCTGCTCATTCTTTCGTTTTTGCCAGTTAAACTCTTAAATGCTTTTGAACTACTTTATGTGCTCCTGTGAGCCCCTCTAGAAACATGGACATGTAATTCAACAGTGAGGATTCATCTTTTTGTTTTAAGAACTTGTCCTTCATCAATCTGAATGGACATCTCATCTTGTGGCTGCGGATCAAATCAAATGGACTTAATCCGGTAGATTCATTTGGGATATCTCTGCAAGCAAATAATAAGCAGTCTAATCCTTTGTCTTAATTCTCTGATTATTTGTGAGAGTATGTCTTAATCATGGTTTTAAAAGTTTGATAGTACCTTTCCAAAGCTACCTGTGCTGACATGTATGACATGTTTTACAGAATTGCATTGTATCCTTATGAAGTGTTGACTGGGTAAAATACCTGCTTGATGATGCTTGCATTTTCCATATTCCTACATGTCTCACCGTAGGAATTTCATGAGACACTTGCAATATCTCCTTATGATAGCCAGGCAGTACCACTATTTGATGAAACATCCATTCTTTATCTGCAGGACTGTGAGGGTGTAACCACTTCCTCACCAGAATTCAGTTTCTAATATAATAGCACTCAGAACTCCTTCAAGCTCAGTGTGAGTCATTCATACCAGTTTATTTAACACTAGGTGTAATTTCTTAATTGGCCTGACTACCACAGGCCCAGACAACAAGTTACACACCAATTAGATTTTGTGCAGAGGACTTAGAATGTACCCTCCAATTATCCTATACACGAGCACTTTGACTTCCAATGAACTCTTGAGTAAAATCTAAATCGTTCTCCAGCAAAAGAGTTTATGTTATCCCTGTATCCCTTAATATTGTTATGGGCCTGGCTGCATCATTTGAGGAAAAAGGTGCTATGTTCCATTTAGACAAAAACTCTTTATAACATTCATCTACCTGATGTATTTATTTTGCATCTACAGCAGTGATTACGTCCAATCTATTAGTTGTAGTAAAGCTTCTATTTCATTTGCAGCATTTTCCTTTTGAATTTTCTATTCAGACTCATTTTTATGAACCCCAATGATTTCCGTGGACTTCCATCACAATTTGACAGCATTCTGAATGAATATGCCCATGTTATTACAACGGAAACAATTATGCCTTCAAGGTGAGGAGGAGATCTTGGGATATTTCCAGCTATCAACTCTTCACTCTGGCTACTTGAATTCTTTTTAATTTCCTATTTTGTTTCCCTTTCAAATTTATGAGGGTGATGGAAAATACTTTTATGGATCAGTTCATAATCATCAGCCATTACTGCTGCCAATCCAGAGTTGCGACTTACTGGAATTCAGCATGAGATCTTATCACAGATGGTAGTGAGCTTTTAAACTTTTCTGAGAGAGAGATCTCTCTGAGGAGTTCATACGTAGTTTTAGCTTCTAATGATCATATCTGTCTGTCAAAATTACTTTGCTTAACCTTTTCAAATTCAATAGTTTGTCCAGGATCTCACTTTGAATTCTGAAAAAATTGCCTCTACGCCTCAGGGACTAACTATATGTGCCCAGTATAGCTCTTTCTTTAACTGTATCATGGTCCCTAGAAACCTCCTCTGTCGGTGAAGCATCAATTTCCTGTGCTTTGCCTATTAATTTGCTTTGCACTGACAATGTCCCGTGTTCCTTTGATCAATTCATTTCTCTGGTTATTTTCTCAAAGGACATAAAGAATGTCTCCATATTCATTCCTTCAACTTAAAGATTTCCTTACTGACCTTCAAATTGTCATTAGGATTCTCCCCAGAAGAGCTGTCCTCAGTTTGTGGGTTCTCATTTTTTACCTGGAGTGTATTAAGCTTATATTCATTTTCTCTGTCTTTCCCTTTCCAAATATAATTCTAGTTTTCTCATGTCCATTTCTATTCTTTTCAATTTCATCTCCTTTTCCCGTTTCTTAAGTCCTTTTTTTTTTATCTCAAGCTGCTTTAAATGGAACACAATATTACCTGATTCCAATGTTTCACAACTTGGTCTTTCTTGTATTTCCACTAAACCCAAATGCCATGTTAGCCTGAGATAACAAGGTGAGGAGCTGGATGAACACAGCAGGCCAAGCAGCATCAGAGGAGCAGGAAGGCTGACGTTTCAGGCCTAGACCCTTCTTCAGAAATTGGGGAGGGGAAGGGGGTTCTGAAATAAATAGGGAGAGAGGGGGAGGCGGATAGAAGATGGATAGAGCAGAAGACAGGTGGAGAGGAGACATACAGGTCAAAGAGGCGGGGATGGAGCCAGTAAAGGTGAGTGTAGGTGGGGAGGTAGGGAGGGGATAAGTCAGTCCAGGGAGGACGGACAAGTCAAGGAGGCGGGATGAGGTTAGTAGGTAGGAGATGGGAGTGGGGCTTGAGGTGGGAGGAAAGACAGGTTAGGGAGGCGGGGACGAGCTGGTTTGGTTTTGGGATGCAGTAGGGGGAGGGGAGATTTTGAAGCTTGTGAAGTCCACATTGATACCATTGGGCTGTAGGGTTCCCAAGTGGAATATGAGTTGCTGTTCCTGCAACCTTCGGGTGGCATCGTTGTGGCACTGCAGGAATCCAAGGATGGACATTTTGTCTGAGGATTGGGAGGGGGAGTTGAAATGGTTCGCGACTGGGAGGTGCAGTTGTTTGGTGCGAACTGAGTGAAGGTGTTCTGCAAAGTGGTCCCCAAGCCTCCACTTGGTTTCCCCGATGTAGAGAAGGCCACAATGGGAACAGCGGATGCAGTATACCACATTGGCAGATGTGCAGGTGAACATCTGCTTGATGTGGAAAGTCTTCTTGGGGCCTGGGATGGAAGTGAGGGGGGAGGTGTAGGGGCAGGTGTGGCATTTCCTGCGGTTGCAGGGAAAATGCCGGGTGTGGTGGGGCTGGAGGGGAGTGTGGAGCGGACAAGGGAGTCCTGGAGAGAGTGGTCCCTCCGGAAAACAGATAAGGGTGGGGAGGTAAAAATGTCTTTGGTGGTGGGGTCGGATTGCAGATGGCGGAAGTGTCGGAGGATGATGCATTGGATCCGGAGGTTGGTGGGGTGGTATGTGAGGACGAGGGGGATTCTGTTTTGGTTGTTATTGCAGAGAGGGGGTGTGAGGGATGAGCTGCGGGAAATGCGGGAGACACGGTCGAGGGTATTCTCCGCCACTGAGGGGGGGAAGTTGCGGTCCTTGACAAACGAGGACATCTGAGATGTACGGGAGTGGAATGCCTCATCCTGGGAGCAGATGCAGCAGAGGCGAAGGAATTGGGAATAGGGGATGGCATTTTTGCAGGAAGGTGGGTGGGAGGAGATGTTTTCTAGGTAGCTGTGGGAGTCGGTGGGCTTGAAATGGACATCGGTTTCTAGGTGGTTGCCAGAGATGGAGACGGAGAGGTCCAGGAAGGAGAGAGAGGTATTGGAGATGGTCCAGGTGAACTTCAGGTTGGGGTGAAAGGTGTTGGTGAAGTGGATGAACTGTTCAAGCTCCTCGTGGGAGCATGAGGCGGCGCCGATACAGTCATCAATGTAACGGAGGAAGAGGTGGGGTTTAGGGCCAGTGTAGGTACGGAAGAGGGATTGTTCCATGTAACCTACGAAGAGGCAGGCATAGCTTGGGCCCATGCGGGTACCCATGGCCACCCACTTTGTCTGTAGGAAGTGGGAGGAATTGAAAGAGAAGTTGTTGAGGGTGAGGACGAGTTCGGCTACGTGGATGAGGGTGTCAGTGGAGGGGGACTGGTCGGGCCTGTGGGACAGGAAGAAGCGGAGGGCCTTTAGGCCATCTGCATGAGGCATGCAGGTTTATAGGGACTGGACATCCGTGGTAAAGATGAGGTGTTGGGGACCAGGGAATTGGAAGTTCTGGAGGAGGTGGAGGATGTGGGTTATGTCACGGACGTAGGTAGGGAGTTCCTGGACCAAGGGGGAGAAAATGGATTCAAGATAGGTTGAGGTAAGTTCGGTGGGGCAGGAGCAGGTGGAGACAATGGATCGACCAGGGCAGTCAGGTTGGTGGATTTTGGGAAGCAGATAGAAGCGGGTGGTGCAGAGTTGGGGAACGATGAGGTTGGAGGCTGTGGGTGGGAGGTCACCTGAGGTGATGAGGTTGTGGAAGGTTTGGGAAATGATGGTTTGGTGGTCGGGGTTGGGGTCATGATCAAGGGGGCGGTAGGAGGAGGTGTCGGAGTGTTGGCGCCTGGCCTCAGCGATGTAGAGGTCAGTGCGCCATACTACAACTGCACCTCCCTTGTCCGCGGGTTTTATGGTGAGGTTGGGATTGGAGCGGAGGGCTGCATGTTCTGCGGTGGAGAGGTTGGAGTGGGTGAGAGGGGTGGAGAGGTTGAGGTGATTGATGTCAGGACGGCAGTTGGAGATGACGAAGTCGAGGGAGCGTAGGAGACCTTGGGGTGGTGTCCAGGAGGAGGGGGTGTCTGTTATGTCTGCTTCCTCAGCGTTCACAAGCAATCCCATCCCCAACTTACAAGCAAATTCAGTAAACCTGGCTTTTTCAATTTCTTACAAGTTCATTAGGGATAACTTTGCCATCAATAGATAGTTTTGAGCAATTTCCAGTACCATTTCCTATTTGAAGTACAGAACCTGGTGTTTTCTTTCGTCCTCTAACACTAACTAATACCACACAGAAATTGTTGTTGTCTCTGTTTCAAAATGACCCCAGTAAGAGCCCCCAATCTCTTGTCATTGACCCATTTGGGAAAGTAAGCTGATACTCATACCCGACTCTCGTCACAAAAGTTAACAATTTCATGAAATCACTGAAGAAAGAGGACGTTAATTGACATTAATTGTTCAGATCTTTAGTCACTGGCTAGAGGCAACAGCTAACAAGCAAATAGTGGGAGAGTGTTTATCATTCAGTTCTTGGTTAATTCACTGCAAAAGTGAAAATGAGAGATGCTGTCTTTTGCAGTCTGGAGGTCTTCTCCCTCTGTATAATTCACACATGCTCTGTTCACCTGCCCAATCCTTGATTTTAAATGTAAGAAGCAGTAGGTTTAAAGGACATGTGAGGAATTAATTTTTCACCAAAAGGGTGGAAGGAATCTGGAAGTCACTGCCTGAAATGGTGGAACAGGCAGAAACCTTTATTCTTTTCAATTCCACCTCCTTTTTGAAATAGACGCAACAACAATTTCTGTGTGGTATTAGTTAGTGCTAAAGGATTAAAGGAAATGTTATGACATTTAAGAAGTATTTAAATGTGCACTTATAATGCCAAGGCATACAAGGCTATAAACCAAGTGCTGGAAGATGGGATTTAGAATAGTTAGGAGGTTTTTTCTGACCAGTGTGACATGATCAGCTCGAAGGGCCTTTTTCTGTGCTGTTGACCTCTATGGTTATAACTCTAAAGCACTCCTTTCTCCATTTTGGTCCCCTATCCAAAATAAAGAAAAACAAAAGGATGCGATCTTTATAAGGCTACTTAATAGGAGAGAAGCCCATAATGTTGAGATTAGAATGGATAGAGAAACGGCTAAATGTCAGAAATTTGGGATAAGGGGAGCATTTTCAAGATTGTAGCCTGCAACTAGTGGAGTGGCACAGGGATCAGTGCTGGAGGCATAATTATTTACAGTATACATTAATGACTTGGATGAGGGCAGTGATTGCATTATCGCCAGGTTTGTGGATGATGCATAAATAGTTTGGAAGGTGAGCGATGAGGATGATACAAAGAGTCTGCAGAGGGATATAGACAGGTTAAGCAAGTGGCAAAAGTTTGCCAGATGGAATATAATGTGAGGCTATGCACTTTGACAGGAAGAATATAAGGACTGAATATTATTTAAATAGAGAAAGTCAGCAGAAATCTGTAGCACAAAGGGATTTAGAGGTCATCGTGCATGAGTCATAGAAAGCTAGCATCCAAGTTCAGTGGTAATACCGAAGGCCTTTATTTCAAAGGAATGGACTATAAAAATAGGAAAGCCTCACTAAAACTTCATATGGTATGAGTTAGATCACATGTAGAATGCTGCAAACAGTTTTGGACCCTTACCTATGGAAAGATATACTGGCATTGGAAACAGTCCAGAGAGGGTTCCCTGGGCTGGTATGGAAGGATTTCTTCAGTGGGGAGGTGGAGTAGGCTGGGTAAGTATTCATTGTAGTTTAGAAGAATGAGAGGAGACCTTATTGAAACACATAAGATTCTTAGGGGCCTGTAAGGGTAGATGCTGAGAGGTTGTTTGCTGTTATGGGAGGGTCTAGGGTCAGATGGCATAATGTCAAATTAAGTAATTGCCCATCTGGGACAGAGATACAGAGGACTTTCTTTCTCCGAGCATTTGGAATTCTTTACTGCAGAGTGCTGTAGAAATTGTGTCCTTAAGTACATTCAAGGCTGAGACAGACAGATTTTTAAACAATAAGGGAATTGAGGGTTATGGGGAAAAGGCAGTAGAGTGGAGTTGAGGAATATCAGTTCAGCCATATCGTTGAATTCCAGAACAAGCTTGATGAATCAAATGGCTTATTTCCACTCCTGTGTCTCATAACAGCATATGTGGGAACTGAGCTACAATAGTTAGGAACCAACGAGCTCTGAGGGGCACAGAAAAGATGTTAACTGTACGTTCTATATCACTGAAACAGATAGTTGTTCTGCCTTGGGGTTGAGCAATTGTGATCAGCTGCAATTTATCACAATAAACAATGAAATGAAGGATGCAACACTGAGAGTTGAAGATTTCAAAGGTAGTAAACCCATAGAGAAGTGCTGTCCAAACATATGCAGATAGACCCAGATGAAACATTGAACAGCTTCTGTTTGGATGCTTTGGAGATTTAGGGTATCATATCAGAATTGATCGAGCAATAAAACCAATGATGCATCCTCCACATAAAGTGCCAGTAGAACTAATAAGAAATCTTGATGAGCTCCATGTGAAGAAAAAATGGTACAAAAACAGAAATTGCTAGAAAAGCTCAGATCTGGTAACACCCATGGAGAGAAATCAGAGTTAACATTTCGATACCAATGACCCTTCTTCAGGACTGATGGTAGCGAGGAAAATGTTTTTTTTATTGCTGAAGATAGGGTGGGAGTGGGGTGGGGTTGGGTAAGGAGTAAACAGTAAGTGAAGATAGAACCCAAAGAGAGAGAAGATCTGTTGGACAGACAAAGGAGTGGATAACGGTCAGCCTAGGAGAATGAATGGCTGCTAATGGGGACTATTAGTAGCTAACAATGGGTTGTGTATAATAGCAGACCATGTGACAACAAGGCCTGGTGTGTGGGGGTTGGGGTTAGGTCATGGGAGAAGGTGCCTCAAGCCCTAAAATTGTTGAACTTGATATTGAGTTCAGAAGGCCGTAGACTTCCCAAGTGGAAAATGAGGTGCTGTTCTTTCAAGGATAATATGATGTGGTGGTGCCAGTGTTGGATTGGGGTGGACAAAGTCAGAAGTTGCACGACACCAGCTTACAGTCCAACAGATTTATTTGAAATCACAATCTTTCGGAGCGGGAAAAATGGTGATTGGCTGAGTCAAAAAGCCTGCAGATTAGATAACAATGTTTTTTAATTCACTTGTGGGATGTGGGCATTGCTGGCTGGGACAGCATTTATTGCCTATTCATAGTTGCCCTTGAGAAGATGGTAGTGAGCTGCCTTCATGAACCACTGCAGTACGCATGCTGTCAGTAGACTCACAAGGCTGTTAGGGAGAGAATTCCAGGAATGTGATCCAATGACAGTGAAGGAACAGCAATATGTTTCAAGTCAGGTTGATGAGTGACTTGGAGGGGAACTTGCAGGTGGTGTTGGTCGTATTTATTTGCTGCCTTTGTCCTTCCAGGTGGAAGCGGTCATGGCTTTGGAAGGTTCTGTCTAAGGTCCTTTAGAAAATTTCTGTAATACATCTCATAGATGGTAGACACTGCTGCTACTTAGCGTTGGTGATGGAGGAAATGGATATTTGTGGTGCCAATCAAGTTGGCAGCTTTGTCCTTGATGGTGCCAAACTTCTTGAGTGTTGTTGGAGCTGCACTCATCCAGGCAAGTAGAGTATTCCATGAAGCTCCTGACTTGTGCCTTGTAGATGATAGACAGTTTTTGGGAAATCAGGAGATGAGTCACTCGCTGCAGCATTCCTAGCCTCTGACCCATTGTTGCAGTCACTGTATTTATACGGCTAGTCCGGTTCAGTTTCTGGTCACTTGTAGTTTAGAACTACAGGATGTTGACAGTGGGGAAGTGATGATAACAACATTGAATAATATGGGACAGTTGTTAGATTATCTGTTATTGGTGATGGTCATTTCCTGGCATTTGTGTGGCAGGAGTGTCACTAGCCACTTGTCAGCATGAGCCTGGATATTGTCCAGACCTTGTTGTGTTTGGACGCAGACTGCATCAGTATCTGAGGCGTCATGAATGGTGCTGAAAATTGTGCAAACATCAGTGAACTTCCCTGATTATGACCTTTTGATGGAGAGGAGGACATTGATGAAGCAGCTGAAGATGGTTGGGCCTAAAACACTCCCCTGAGCAACTCCTGCAGAGATGTCTTAGAGCTGAGACTACTGACATCCAACAATCACAACCATCTTCCTATGCGCCAGATATGACTGCAATCAGTGCTGAGTTTTCTCTGATTCCCATTGACTCCAGTTTTGCTAAGGCTGTAGCATGAATCACTCTTGGTCAAATGTGGCCCTAAAGTCAAGTCACTGTAGTGATAGAGAAGTCAATTAGATAGCTAAGAATTTGCCTGGATTCTAAAGATCTTAATTGAGTCATAAAGTCACAAGTATCACTACCCTATTCTAAGCGAAAGAACTCACATCGGTATTGGCAGGGGAAAAGCTTTCAGCAGACTCAATGCCAAAAATAGCTACTGGAATGTGAAGCTAGATGCAGAATCCTGTTTATTGAAAACATTCTGCACACCCTTTGAATGGTACAAATTCCTTCATTTATCTTTTTGCCTTAAGGTGAGCCAGGATATATTGCACAAAGAAGTATACAAGACATACCAAGGATGCAAAGGAGCTGCTGGCTTAGCAGATGATCTCCAAATATATAGTGCAAAGAACAAAGACCATTGAGGAAACCAGGAAATGCCTGGAGCAAATTAAACATTGGAATGAATGAGTGTAAACTCAGCTCCAGATGAGCTGTGTACAAATGCAAAGACCATGAAAATATAATGTCTATCTGAAATGTACATCAGAAGTAGAGAAACCCACTAAAGAGAGAAGAGACATTAGCAGCTGAAGTATCACCCAGACTATGGCAATACTGTGGAAATCGTTTTATTCACACGCAATCTCATAGTCACAGACTACCACTCAAAGTTTGTTTTTATCCAGAAGGCAAACAACTTCAGAGCCACAACAAACATCTCAGCTATACAAATTTGCTGTTTACTCAGCAAAGGATTCCTGAAAGATTAATATGTGACAATGACATCCAGTCGCATTCAGACAATTTAAGGAATTTAATGAACAGTATGGAAGGCCATCAGCTCATCACCATGTTATCCTTAGGTTGCAGGTTTATAGAAAATCACGTTATAGAAAATGATGGTCAGAACAACCCTTGTAAAATGTTAGGATGGAGAAGAGGATCCAAACTTTGCCTTATTGTCACTCTGATCCATACCTGCACAGATGTTGAAGGGAAGAAAATATCACATTGCAGTTCTGTACAAGGTACATCCTCCAGGTGACCAGGAGGAAACGAGGCAAAAACTCAATGAAGCACAGGGAAGAGAAGACTAGCACTTTAATAAACATGATAAATTGTCTACCTGAATGGTTGAAAGGACAGTTTGAACGTGTAGAAAGTCCTATCGTGAAAATCTGGAGCCCAGCAAAAGTTGCTGCTGAAGCTAAGATCCAAAATTCAGATTGAAGCTGATCAGCAAATGAGAAGCAGCAGAGACTATGTTTGGCCCACACCTGAGCTGGAAAGCAGAAATGATGATTAACAATACCACAAACATCACTATCCAGCAAGGCAATAATGATCAAAAAACCTGGCTCTTATAACACCAAGAGCAATGTGCATATATTTCCTGTGCAGTGTGCCAGCTCACCACTAGTTTAGAAAATTAATGATTGGAACTATTATACTGATAGGTGTATTGCATTTTAAAGAACGTTGTTGTATTGTCTGCAAAGGGCTAGGAACTAATTAGACAGAAACCAATTGTAAGTGCTCCAGTGGGAAACGTTCATGGCTGAAGTGGAGAGTCTGGGTCTATGTGTAATACAACACCAGCCTAAACCAATTTCCCAACCAGCATGAAAGCAAGTTAGAATTAAGCGAAGGTTTCTCATCTTTCCAAGCCTAAAGTGTGGTTATTTCAAACATTTGAGAATCAAACAACAACCAGCTTGCAGAACAGGTATGAACAATTCATTTAGTGTCTCACCTAAAAAAAAAAGTTTTACTAACTAAAGTGGGATTAATATCAAGGCTTTTCTTTAATAACAATTTGTCATTGTATAAAGCCTTTAATATTGTGAAAGGCTCCTAGTGCTTCACAGGAGTGTTATCAAACACAATTTGAGGTTGGTTGACACAGGAGATATTCAAGATGCCCTGCCAACACAATGGCCATGGTTCCCTCAGGGCTGATTCTGTCTGGCTGCTTGCACATTGAGTCCAGATGGGCATCCTTTTCATGGGGCGCACTACTTCCACCTGCTGCCTTCTGCTCACACCCACCATCTGTAATTGGATGGGTATGATGGAGACAACCTATTAAAAGGAGAGGGAGATGTAGCGTATACAATACTTGTTCACATGATGCAGAACTCACTTAACTATTCTTATAATTGAGCATCAGGTATAAAATCATATTATTTCTAACAGAATAACTGTTCTGAATAACTTACAATAACTGTAAATGTTCTTCCATACACCACGTTTACATTATGCTGAGGCAAATTTTGTTTCTAAAATCATTTTCACTATTTAACCATCAAGATGTCAATTCACAGTATTTTTATTCCTCTGTCATTAAAAAAAACCTTTCAACAGGTGCTCCAAACCAAGGGTCACTGTTTTTGATCTGATATAAGAGGAGATCACGGAGCACTGTCTCAGATCGGTAGCTGGGTTTGCCTTCCATTCCTGTGGGCGTTGATTCACCCCTTGTTTATCGAAATGTAGAAAGTGCCCTAGCTGTAGCAACCTTAGTGATGAGACCCTGACAAAATGACTTCAAACAGCTTTGCTTATTCTTTTCATTCTCCAGCAAAGGAATACAAGTGCAACAACAAAATACTGTGGATGCTGGAAATCTGGAATAATAACAGAAATTGTTAGAATTACTCAGGTTATGCAGCATCTATGGGAAGACGAACAAAGTTAATGGGCTGGATTTTCTCAATAATAGCCCAATGTCTGGATTATTCTGAATCCTAGCTCCGTTAGAGATCAGAATGCATAAATAATCAGCGATACGTGGGAAGTGAGCCATAATGGGTTATCTCTGTGATACCTGTCCAATTACAGATGGCAGATGTGAGCAGGAGGCAGAAGTTAGAAATAATGAGCCCACTTCAAAGGGACCCCATCTGGATTCAGTGTGCGTGAAAATCAGCCCTGAGGTAACAGGCTTTCAGAGCAGTAACATGACCATTTGTTGTGGTAGGATGTCATCAAAGTTCACCAACACTTTCCTGCAGTTGTGATTGATACAATCCAAGCCTAGAGGAGCATTTTGACTTTGTAGACTGGCAGGAGGAACCCTGCCAGGTAGGCAAAGAAGGCACGGCAAAAGTCTTAGCAAATTCAACAGCCTCAGCATAGTGAAGGGGATATGATGGTTCGCATGCAGGAAGCAGTTCAATGATCTTCTGCTCTCTGAAAATGTTAATATGGAGCAAAATTAAGCTATGGAGATGCCGCATCGCTCGACAGTGAGTAGGTACAACTGTTCTTCTCTCTTTTTGCATTCTATCTCTACCTTTGTTTACTCCTTACACTCTCCTCCCCACTCCCCCAACCCTATCTTCTGCATAAAAAACACTTCCCTAGCTACCATCAGTTCTGAAGAAGGGTCACAGGACCTGAAATGTTAACTCAGATTTCTCTCCGTAGATGCTGTCAGACCTGCAGAGCTTTTCCAGCTTTTTCTGTTTTTGTACCATTTTTTTCCTTGCTTGGAGCTCACCAAGACTCCTTACTAGTCCTGTTAGCACTTTACTTGGAGGATACATCGTTGGTTTCATTGCTGGGTCAATGATCATGTGATAGCTAAAATCTTCAAAGCATCCAATTTCAGTGATGCGTCTGTTAACTTTAGTACACGTAACTCAAAGTGAGGATCACGGCACATGTGAGCATGAGCAGGTGATGGAACCAGAGGTAGTTATGTGTAGTCTTTGTTAGAGCACCCTTGCATCCCCACCTGAGTTATTTGACCTCACTGCCATAAACAAATTGGCACTTGTGGAGCTCAGCAGGAGATATGTAGTCATCCATCCCTATGAGCTGTTCCCATGTACCTGCTAAACATAGACCTGCCAGTGACCATGAAAGGGCAGAAGAAGGACGAGATGCTGTGGTTGATGCCACTTCCTTCTGAAGCCACTTCCCTGCACCCCTCTGATTGAGACAGATGATAAGGCTAGCTCCCCCAAGACTGATTCTGTTCCTGGAAAAGTGCAATTTTCAAAACATGCAGCCAGCCATCCTTGAATGTCCTGGATTTCAAAATAGTTCTCTCTCATTTTGGTTCTGTTTTAAAGCACAATAATAAGATGTCATGGTCTTTACATAATGTTAGGTTTAGGATGATGATAGGAAAGGACAATAGCAATCTGGAATAAGAATAATTAATTAGTGAAAGCCAACTTCAATGGGATAAGAACAGAGCTGGGCCAGGTAGACTGAAACAAATGATTGATGGGAAAAACTGCAACTGAACAATGAGATACCTTCAAAGAGAAGATGATTTCATTACAGTCAATGTATATCAAGGTATGTCAAAAGGGAAAGGGAAGGTAAACAAATCCAAAGATAAAAAGGAATATAAATTAAATAAATTAAACTTTTCATAAGCACATTTTTTCTTCTTTAAAGTATCAGGTAGAAAATACGAATGAGAACCAAGAGGGTTACAGAAGACTTAGAGTGGTGATGAACAAGCGTATCAGAGAAGCAAAGAGGAATTGTGAGGAAAGGTGGTTGGTTAACATAAAGACCCTCTACAGGCACATCAATAGTAAATGGGAATAACAGGAAGAGTCGAGCTGATTAGGGATAAATAAAAGGGGATTTACTCTGAGAGGCAAAATGTGTTGCCAAGGTGTTAAGTGAATACTTTGCATCTGGCTTTATCAAGGAGAAAGCTACTAGCCAAGCCAAGGTGACAGAAAAGGAAACTCTGTCACTAGAAGATTTCAAGGTTACTTAGGAGGAAGTATCGGATAGGCTATCAACACTTATTGACGACAAGGCACCAGGGCCAGATTAAAATTTTGAAGGAAAAGTGAGCGGATATTGCAGGATTTCTGGCCAAAATCCTGTCTTTTGTAGACTCAGTAGTGGGGTTGGGGGCGGGGGGGTGTGGTGTTGGTGCCAGAGTTTTGGAAGATTAATGACATTATGCCCTTTTGCAGAAAACATTGCAAAGATAAGCCCAGTTTTTAGGTGGAGTTAGTATGTGTTTCTAAAGGAGTAATTGAATTTGACTAACTTCCTGGAGTTTCTTTGAAGCGGTAACAGAAGGGTTGATGAGGATGGAAGTGTTGTGTACATGTACCCTCAAAAGGCATCTGGTAAAGTGCCTCACAACAGACCTGTGAGAAAGATTTGAGCTCATGGAATAAAAGGGCTAAATGCAATTTGGACAAAACAATGGATGAGCATTAGGAAACAGAGATGACCGAATGTTTTTGGACAAAGTGAAGTTTGTAATGGAGTTCCATCAGGGTTGGTATTGGGACCCTTGCTTTTTCTGTTATATGTTAATGGCATAGATCATGATGTGCGGGGGTTTAAATTTAAAGTTTGTGGTTAACATGAAACTTGGAGATATTGCAAACTATAAGGTAGACAATATAGTATTCCAAAAGGACATTGACAAGCTTGTGGAGTGAGCAAATGGGTGGCAGATGAAGTTCAATGTGGAGTGGTGAGGTGATACATTTTGATAGGAATAACATAGACAAACAGGATTAAAAAAGGGACAAAATTCTTAAGGGACTGCAGGAAAGGAGGGAGGTGGGTGTATATGTGTACTGATCGTTGAAGGTGGCAGGATAAGTGAGGGAAAAATTAACAAATGTACAGATAGCCAGTACATACACGACAGGTCAAATGGTCTCCTTCTCTACTGTAAAAGTCCATGATTCTAACGCATATGATATCCTTGGCTTTATTAGTAAGGATATAGAGTACAAAAACAAACCAGATAGGCAAGACACTTATTAGACCTCAGCAGTGGTATTGTGTACAGTTGTCAGTACCTGAAGCATTGAAGAGGGATTTTGATAATTATTTGAATAAAAACAACGTGCATATATATGAGAAAAAGGCTGGTGAATACTGCTAAGTCAGAATGCTTATTAGAGAGCCAGTGCAGACATGATGGGCCAAATGGCCTCCTTCTGTTTTCTGTGACTGTCTGATTTTAATGTGAGTCAAATTGATGTATTTGAAAAAATTATACTTATTACGTCATTCATTATGCTGGGTTGACATTGTCACAATATTCTGGTTTTCACAGAATTATAGAATCCCTACACTGTGGAAGCAGGCCATTCAGCCTATCAAATCCACACCAACCCTCCAAAGAGCAGCTCTTCCAGACCCACCTCATCTCCACACTATCCCTTTAACCCTGTATTGCCCATGGCTAATCCTCCTACCCTGCACAATGGGTTCAGTGTGAAGTCCAAATGTGTTATGTGGTTGTGGGCCTTTAAAGAAGACTTGCATCATGAGAGCTAAACTCCATGAGAAGTGGATCTTTTTTGTGTTGTATAGAGGAGCCAATATGTATAAGCTGGCAATCTAATTTCAAGTGTTCCATTGAAGGATATATTCAAGAAAAATGTGCCTGGATCACAGCTGCCTGGGCTTTCCTGCCATCCTGGTCAGTGTCTGACTCAAGTTCTGATTCCTGGGTTACTCTGACACAACTCTGGATATCTCCTTCATAATTCTCAGTATCCAATGAGTAGGTGTATTCTTCCCCTTGAATCTCCCTCAGTTTCACCCTTCTCTGGTTAATCATATTGGGCAGAATGCAGCAGATAACAACAAATCTTGATCAGATGAGGGAGTGGGCTAAGGATTGGCAAATGCAATCCAATACAAATAAGTGTGAGGTGTTGCATTTTGGAAAATCATACCAACGTATGATTTATACAGTAGATGGTAAGGTCCTGAGGAGTGTTGTGGAACAGAGAGACCTATGAGTACAAGTACATAGTTAATTTAAAGTGACGTCACCGGTAGATAAGGTGGTGAAGAAGGCATTTCGCATGCTGGCCTTCATCGGTCAAGGTATTGAGTACACGAGTTGGGATGTTATGTTACAGTTGTACAATTCGTTGGTGAGGCTGCACTTGGAGTATTTTGTACAGTTTTGTTCACCCTGTAATAGGAGAAACATAGTTAAACTGGAAAGTGTGCGAAGAAGATTTAAGAGGATGTTGCCAGGACTAATAGACCTGAGTTATAGGGAGAGGTTGGCCAAGGATAGGACTTTATTCCTTGGAACGTAGGAGATTGAGGGGTGACCCTATTGAGTATATAAAATTATGAGGGGCAAAGATAGGATGAACGCTTATAGTCTTTCTCCTAGGGATGGGTAATTGAAAACTAGAGGGCATAGGTTTAAGGTGAGAGGGGACAGATTTAAGAAGGACCTGAGGGGCATCTTCTTCATGCAGAGAGTGGTGCGTATGTGGAGAAAGTGGTTGAGGCAGGGTTTAGAGGGATATGGACCAAATGCAGGCAATTGAACCTAGCGGACTGGACACCATGATCAGCATGGACCAGTTTGGACCAAAGGGCCTGTTTCCGTGCTGTAATACTCTATGACTTTTTAAATGTAGAAAACCTTCAAGGGGGATTTAACTGAGAGTGTTCATTTTGACCACATTTTCGGAAGGTGATTGCCTGCTCTGTGATGTGATAGGATGACAGGAGTGATATTACTTCCTTGTCTCTGTTGTGGACTTTTTTTATGACATCATCAGCCAGCATTTTACAAGGTACCTCTTGGCTACCAGGAGCATACAGAAACATTACGGTGGAAAGAACATCTGCAGCACTTGTAATGGCAATAGAATGAATGAATCACGACAGCAGCCAAAACATTTTGCATTCACTGGAAGGAAGCCCTTATGCACGGTATGCATTTTGGTGAAACAAACAAGGATAGGACTGATAGTAGGACCCATTTGTGTCGCATGTAGACAGGATGGTTAAGAAGGTGTTTTGCACGCTTGCCCTCATTGCAATCTTTGACTACATGCGTTGGGACGTCATGTTGCGATTGCACAGGACATTGGTGAGGCCTCTTCTGGAGTACTGCGTGCCTTTCTGGTCAACCTGCTACAGGAAGGATGTTATTAAACTGGAAAGGGTTCAAAAGATATTTATCAGGATGTTGCTGGGCATGGAGGGTTTGAGTGTGGTCAAGGAGAGGCTGGATAGGCTGGAACTTCTTTCACTGGAACGTAGGAGGTTGAGGGGTGACCTTATAGAGCTTTATAAATTCATGAAAGGCATAGATAAAGTGAATAACAAAGGTCTTTTCCCTAAGGTGGGGGAGTTCAAACCTCAGGGCCATATCTTTAAGGTGAGAGGAGAACGATTTAAAAAGGACATGAGAGCCAACTGTATTACTCAGAGAGTGGTTCAAGTGTGGAATGAACTGTCGTAGGAAGTGGTGGATGCAGGTTCAGTTACAACATTTAAAATACATTTGCATAAGAATAGGAAAGGTTTAGAGGAATATAGTTTAGTTCAGGAATATGATTGGCATGGACTAATTGGATAGAAGTGTGTGTTTGCATGCTGTATGACTCTATGGATCTATGATGGTCACACATCAGCTGAACACTTAAATGAGTAGAGTCCCTTCCTATTATTGACTGCTGCAGCCTGAGCTGATGACAGGGTTTTGATAGTAACATCTGTGAAATCAATCAAACCCTTTATCTGAGGGAACCTTGCTATTGAGGCAAAACACATGGAAGTCTGTGTTGCTGCAGAGATAAAGTCAGATGCCCTTACAGAAAGAGCACTTGCCAGCTGGCATAAACAGCTGTGTGAGATTCCATGTAGGTCAGCTGCTGACCCCTGAAATGAGCCAGATGCTAAATTTTAAAGGACACTGTCAGCTTGACAGCCTGCTGTAGGATGTCCTTTCAGCCTTGCGGCATAAAGTCATTCTCCTGGAATGCATACAACATAGCCATCAACCATGATACACACAGCCACCACCAACACTGTTGCTCTGGCATGTTGAGGAAGTTGATTCTCTGTCAGTGTACTTCATTCCAGGGATATCAGCTTCTGGCCCATTCCTGCCCCTCAACTAGTGAACACCATGTGAGGACCTTTATTACAGGGGTTGCAAGATCTCCCCACTAACCCAGCTACCTGCACAAGTGAGCCCTATTATCAAAGATAATATCAGGCCCTAAGATCTTAAACTTCTCTAGCATTTGTTTGATAAAAGATGCCTCTAACACCCTTGGTTCTGTATCACCAATACACTCATAAAGCCCAACTTAAAGAATGGCCAATAGGGCATGTGCACAAGCCTTTGTTTGATAATTTTCCAATTTATACATAGTCTTAAATCACTACCACTTTACTCAGGATGTTTTCTCTGCACAGCCTGAATGAAGTGCTAATGGAGCATGGGGTCTATGCACTTCTGGTAAAATTGTAATTGCTAATTAAAAGACTTCTCAGCTATCTCCTTAATGACCCTAATTGTTTAATTGTCACGACCAGGTTGGTGACAATCCTCCATGAGAAGCAGCAACACTAATTTGCTGGCTTGTTCCCCCCTCGAACCCTCCTCTGGTACTATGTCGAACTCTAGCCCTAGATTTGAGACCAATGAACTTTCATCAGCACTAGAAAATGTTTGTGATGTCAAAGTTGTCTAGCAAGTACAGAGATAGGCAAAGCTTGGAGAGAAGGACAATAAAGGGAAGGTCTGTTTTAAGATAGAGACACAGGATAACTTAAATGACTAAAAGGAACAATAATACAAAACAGAAGGAAACAGTAGAGATACAAGTAAAGAAATAATAAACAGGATCTAACAAAGTTGTGAACATTGATAATGAAATCATTAATAATAACTGCTGTCTGATGAAATGGGGACAGCTATATCAAGCTGAAATTGATGAACTCAGTATGGAGTTCCAAAGGCTGTAAAATGCTGAATCATTTCTCAAATTTACATCAAACTCCATAGAACAGTGTGAGAGGCAAAACCTTAAGAAGTCAGAATAGCAGTGCAGCAATTAATTCAAATTACTAGTAATAGGAACTTCAGGGTCACACATGGGGACTTGATAAAGACATTCTCCAAAACAATCACTTAATTTTTGTTTGGTCTCTCCAGTCGAGAAAAGGTTACGCCATAAACTGAGAATCCTATTTTAATTTGTTCACAGGATGTAGCTGTCACTGGCTAGGCCAACAGTTATTGTCCATCCCTAATTGCCCTTGAGATGGTATATGGTGGGAAAGAAGGAGGTAATGGATCAAATGATTCATCTCCTACCCATGTATGGAAGGTACAGTGTGCGGGGGGGAAATGCTGGGGATGATTGCAGTGAACCAGAGTAAAGATCCTTTCAGAATGCTTGAATGGGAAGAGGCGGAAAGATGTGTTTAATCATGGATGATGGATATCACAGTAGAATGCTCCACTGGTTATGGAGTGGAAGGCAAATGAACCCGTGTCATAGTTCTGGGAAGAAGTGAAAGTGATAGCAGAAGTGGGGCTAATGGGATGGAGACAGTTAAGAATCCTTTTGATCACAATAAAATGAAAATGTTATTTGAAAAGAAAACACAAGACATACGAGAAAATTAACAGAAATATGGAGGGTGGCTTCTTCCCACAGTCCACAGCTCCAAACATTCCTTCCAGGTGGAAGTGTTATTTATTTCTACTCTCTCCATTTTGTATTTTCTGCTCACAAGGTGGTCTGCTCCACAATGGTAGGACCACATACAGGTTGATTGATTACTTTGGTAACACTTCCATTGAATTTTGACATGTAATCTAAGTTCCAGCTGCTTGCCATTTTAATTCTTCACACTGCTCACACTAAAATCTCTCTGCCCTCAACCTCCATCACTGTATGGATAAGGCTCAACAGAAATTGAGGAAATGTAATTGGCCGAAAACATTAACCTCGACTCTGTCTCCATAGATGCTACCTTACTGGCTGAGTATTTACAACACTTTCTATTTTCATTACAGAAGAATACTAAATGCTCAGTTGTAGCAGTGCAGTGCACACGAGTGTATATGGTAATAGAATAACAGGAAGCTGTTTGAAACAGTTTAGCTTTTAGTGTGCAGTTACATAATGTTTCCTACCATGAAATGGGTTGTCCAGCTGCAGATGCCATAGTTCACAAAGGAACAACAAGAACAGCTGAATGATAATTAGATGTCAAAACTAATTATCATGATTATGACTTTTTAATGGCGGCAGGGAACTGGTATAAATCTTAACAATAATTGTGATGAGATTTCCTCTTTTGGCATGCTGACAAGGAAAGTTGAGTTCGAAAGATAAAATATGTTTTAAAAACATCACAAAGAGACATTTTGTTTAAAGAATGTCTGCAATATGATTGCAATTTTTTTCAATCTTGTACCTTAATTTCACTGTACACCCACCTCCAAAAAGCATGACGACAGCACTGCTTCTCTGTGAAGCCAACAGAAGGTACAACTGAAAATTGAGACAGGTTAGCTCTAAGGTTCTTGCGTTATGGCCACGTCCAATCATGAAGCTAAAAAGCTGGTCACGATTTAGGTGCTGGGATTTCAGTGACAGATGACTGTAAGATTCAGTCTGCATCTGTCAGGTCAGGGAAAATGAAAATTACTCACTTTCTGACCAGTCAGTAATAGCCTGACATTTGTACCTCAGTCTCTCCCAATGTTCCCATAGCAGCTTTTCGTCTTTCAAATATCTCATAAGATTCTGAAGAAGGAAACAGAAAAAGGAAACTGACCCTGTTCTATGAAAACAAAAGCTGAAACTGTGATTGAAAACCCAAACTCTGAGTGACACCAATCTGGTTGAGAGTATGTAAAAGGGTAAAAATCATTCTAAACTCAGTGTCAGCAGCTAATGAGTCCAATGGTGCAGTAGAGGCAAGCTGAAGAAGGCAGGTGCCAAATCCAGAAACTGAGATTAAGTTGCTGGAGCTGTTTCTTTTACTTGAAATGACATTGATGGAAATGTATCATACAGGCTGTGCAAAGAGTTGAGGAAGTTTTGCTGTCATAAGCCATTTTTGATGTCGTGGGCACTTGGCTTGGTTGTGGCACTGCAGGGGATAAGTCTACATCCTCGGAGAGGAGCTAAAATTCTTCATGAGGAAGATAAAGTTTTGAAGGACTTTGTGACTGATCTAGGTGACCTATAAACTGTGTGGCCTTCTGAGCCAATTCTTAAGAACCTTTCGTAGTTTAATCTGCCGTTGAGTGTGTAATTTTTACTTTATAATCAGCTACAATTTGTCTGTTAATTCATGTTTAGCTTATGGTGATTCTAGGTTATAAGAAATAGGTGATTAGCTAAGACAGTATTTAGTGTTGTTTAGTTTGACTCTTATATGAAATTCTTCTGTTTTTTAAACCACGGAATCTTGTGGTCACCTGACAAAGGGGCTACGCTCTGAAAGCTTGTGGTTTCAAATAAAGCTGTTGGACTATAACCTGGTGTCATGTGACTTCTGACTTCATCCACCCCAGTCCGACACTGGCACTTCCATATCATGCTTAGGATTGCAACAAAATAAGTTCTCCTATCTATATTCATGGCTACCACCTTGACTGTGCCAGTTCATGTAGCTTCTCAACTATTGTTATGTTAGTTACAATTACACCTCTCAGATCCACCGTTCCTTTCGAACACAACTTCTTTCTGTGTCTGATCCAAGAGAAGGAAACTCCCCGAAATTCAAGTGAGCCACTATGCCACCCCTATCAACATGCAATATTAGCTGGAATTTTATAATCAAATATGGGTCCCATCATAGAGAATATATGTGGTTTCAGAGTCTGTGTGAGTGCATGGTAGGACAAAAGAAGGGATTAAAGTGGTGGTGATTAATTAAGAGGCTGTTGCTGGGACTGCCATCTCATTAAGTATAGTGACTAGTTTCTCTGAGTTATTGGACCAGTTTGAGATTTGGTAGTTCAATGGAATCTGCAGCACCACAGTTCCAGATTTCAAGGGAAAGGAGACATCCTCCAAAGGCTAAGGAAGACTCTACACTAAAACATATTGGGAGGCCACCTGTGGCCCCTATGTGTGGCATTTTTTTTTTAATGCATGATGTCTGACATTATTCATATCTCACAGTCTGCCATTGGCAGAGTTTATAATGATCTTATGACAGGTGCCGCTAAATTATTGTGGATTTCTCTGTTTTTGCATTACTTGGTACCATTGTTAATTTGGCTTTTGCTGCTGCTAGAAATTGGAGCATAAGTAAGGCTTCAGCACCAGTTTCTGAAAATGGTTTAATGTGTTTCTGAGTGGAGCTAAGACGAACTTTTTGAGCATTAGAATCTAGTGTCACAATGGCAGCGCAGTTTGAATTTTCAAGCAAACATTCTTTAGATGCAGAACTTTCTAAACCAACTGCAAAATAACCTACTTATGAAGTTTTCAATAAAACCTTCTGCATAAATTTATCATAAAGCTGAAGCGTTTCACAAAAACAAGATCAGCTTAGTGAGAAAAAGGAATCCAAGTAAACCTTTTTGTCTGGAGACGCAGTGTGGCGATAACTGGCAGACACTCAGTTTTCTTAAAGACTGATGGTAAAAAAGCATTTTTCTAAACTCTGTTCTGCAGTTGAGCATCCCAAAACTTCAGAATTCTATTGTGTTCTGATTGCCAACTTAAATTTAAAAATAGTAAGTAAATGGCTGAATCAGGCACTAAGTGCCTTTGGATCATTCTCCCAGAATCCTCCTTCTCTTCCATTGATGAATACCTGTGAAAGCAGTATAAGGCCTTCAAGCACCATTAATTGCTGACTTAACAGCCTTAACTTGAGATGGGGTGGGAATGCCAATCAGAAGCCTTCAAACTCCTGGCTTGAAGAGGGCAATGGTGAAAAGGTAGCACATTTCCCAGCTATCATCTTATTGCCTGAGGAAATGCTCCTCATCTCCAGACTTGCTTTTTTTTGGGGTGGGGGGTGAGGAGTGAGGAAGAAGGAAGGGTGTTAAATTCTTTTCACTCTAAAATGTTGTAACACAGTTATTGAATATAATGAGCTTACTAAGTGTGTGTTATTTCTATTAACAAATAAAAATATTGTCTAGACTTTTGCATGAAAAAAAGAAGTCTTGAGATCTAGAGCAAAACGTGAGTTTGGTTTAGCTTCATGAGGAAAAGAATTGTAAGTTGGAGTATAGCATAAAGTTTAAAGCTGATTTTCCTCAAATTATTCTTTGTATTCTTATCTGCATTTATATCATTTCTTTCTATTCATAATTCTACCAAATTAATTTACAATTTATTTTGTTTTCTACAAAATGTGTTCTTGAAAAGAGACTACAGCAGTTTTGTAATTTAGAAAATAACTAAACTTGGTTCTTCATTTCCATGAACATTAAGACTTTGGGGAGTATTAGAATTTTCGGCATTTTCATGTAATAACTAGGTGCAAATTTTATTGCGCTCCATAGCTCCTTTGTCAAATTTAAAGTAGGTAAGTGATTTTTAGCTACTGGCAATGTAAAATGGGCATTATTGCCCCTTTACAGAAGAACGCAATGGTGGAAATTAGCCAAGCATTGGATAATATGAGCACTGGAACGGTAATTGGAAGAATTGGTTGAGATCGCCAGTGAGGAAGGTCCCAATACTGAAAGCGGAAAGTCCCATCTTCCAACTTAATGTTGAATGACAGGACTAATGAGCAATGAAAGGGCAAATTTCAATCTTTAACATGCATTACCATCCTTGTTATCATGTCATCTCACTTCATCAATCTGCTGTTTCCCATTCTCCAAACCTATTGGATAGAAACTAGAAGATGACAATTCCCAACATGAAAGCTAGACTGGTAACCTGGTGACTCCAGGTACCTGCTTGATCGTCTAGATCACCACTAGTCACCAACATCTCAGAGAATTCTCTGCAGGAAACAAGTGGACTCTTCCCCTGACGTGCTCACCACCAGGTCATCAGGCCCTTGTTGGTGAAGCAGAGTGCCAATTTTGATCTGTCTTGTCACAAGACATCAATGCTTCTTTATTCATCATTATGTATTTCAAATGACAGACATTCACTTCCTTTGGAATATAATTGACAGGCTGTTCGATCTTCTTGTAGTGAAATGGTATCCATACTGATGTTGCTGACATGAGCAGCCAATTTTACGGTGATGTTAAAACTGTTCTCGGCAACGGCTGTCATGTTGTCAAAGGCACAGCAACCTTCTTGTGTTTATTGAAATTTTCTGCTTTTCTTTAACAACAATTTATTGCCCATCCTTAATTGGCCAGAGGGCAGTTAAGAATCAACCACATTGCTGTGGGTCTGGAGTCACAAGTATGGCAGACCAGGTAAGGATGGCAGATTTCCTTTCCTGAAGGACAATAGTGAACCAAATGGGTTTTTACAACAATTGGCAGTGGCTACATGATCAGCGTTAGGATAGGTTTTGAATTCCTGTTTTTATTTAAGTGAATTCAAATTTTACTGCCTACCATGGTACAGTTCAAACCACATATTCCCAGAACATTAGCCTTGGCTTCTGCATCACTAGCCCAGAGGTGATGCCCCTAAGCCATCACCTCCACTAAAGCTAATTTCTCTGAATTATGTCTGTAAGGATGTTGTTTGATTGGCAACACATATCCTACATCATGAACAGCCAAAGACATTTTCTCCTTATGTATTCACATGAACTGATTTGAGTTTGATAGTCCCAGTTAGATTTCTGAGAGATAAAGAATCAAGCTATCTTGCCTTTTAAGTAATACTTTATTATCCAATCTGATTTCTTGACGATCAACTTTAGAATAATAGAATCCCTACAGTGCAGATAGAGGCCTTTAGGCCCATTGTGTCTGCACCAACCCTCCAAAGGGCATCCCACCCAGACCCACCCTTCCCTGTAAGCTGCATAGAATTTATACCATGGCTAACCCACCTAATGTGCATATCACTAGACACTACGGGGTATTTTAGCATGGTCAATTCACCTAATCTTCACATCTTTGGACTGTGAGAGGCAACAGGAACATCTAGCAGAAACCCACGCAGGCACAGGGAGAACATGCAAGCTCCATACAGACAGTCAGCCAAGGCTGGAATCGAACCAGGGTCCCTGGTGCTGTGAGGCCATAATGCTAACCACTGAGCCATCATGTCGTCCTTTTGAATTTTCAATTTCTGATTCATTTTCCAATTGTTCTGATATTTGTATTTGATTCCCCATTTCTTGCATTACCTATCATAAAATCATTCTAAAATATTAACATGACACACTTGCTGATTTAACTCCTCTCTGAAGTACTTGCTACATAGTTTATATAATTGATTTTTTAAAAATCTGATAAGATCCAATGAGTCTTGCTTTTAATGGTCCCCAAATACAAGAACAATGTGAATACTCAAGCAATATGTCTCTAGCAATATTATTTCAACCTTTAGACATTTTGGCTGTACTTTTTTTATGGTTTGTTGGGCACTCTTCAAATGATTTCTGGTCAGCTCACCTGCTTTGGTTAGTTTCTGTTTGAAAGTTGAAACATAGGCTAGAGAGGAAGTTTCTGAGCTTTGGATTATCAATTTTTGTTTAATCAATTTAAGTGGTCCCCTTACTTCATGTCCATATCTTAGTTCAAAAAGAATAACACCCTTGGACTCATTTGGAGCATTTCTAATGACAGAAACAAAAAAACAAGATATAGAAACAACAATCATGTGCACATTCTTGCAAATGAGTAATTTAGTGTGCTAAGCAGAAGTTGGAGGTTGACTTATTCCCAAACAATTCATAATTTTTAAAATAATTTTCTCATAAAATTTGGATCCTGATCTAATTGTATTTCTTTGAATAATCCATATCTTGCAAAAAATAAAACTAACTTTTCTCTCAACCATTCTTGCAGTATTTTTTCCTAAAGGCACAGCTTCAGAAAATACCCATAATTCTTAAAAAAAAATACTGATTCCCATTAATGGCTTTAGATTGGGGTTGTACACAATCTATTAAGATCCAGCTAAATGGTTCTTGTAAAGCTGGGGTCAATGTTAAAGGCACAGATTTAATTGATTGTTGAGATTTCACAACTACCTGACATGACCTTGTAAGTGTGCACGTTACTTAACAAGCCTAGGAAGTAGAACTGGATCAATACTCCAGGTTGCACTTACTATTTTCTCACATAAACTCAATGAATTGATTTGATTTGATTTATTACTGTCATGTGTACCAAGGTACAATGAAAAGTGTTGTCTTACGTGCTTTACAGGCAGATCGTACTATACAAGTGCATCACAGAACAGAGTGCAGGATACAATGTTATACCTGCTGCGAAGGTGCAGAGAGAGAGCAACATGAACGTTAAAGAGGTCCGTTCAAAAGTCTGATAGCAACGGGGATGATAGGCACATGTCAGATTTTCATTTTAACATAATAAGTACTGAAGATGTGCGCAGTTTGTCACAGGCACTAACTAAGCATTTCCTGAATATTTGGTACGTATGCTGCTGATCCTACAATTTCAAGCAGGGTCAATGCAAATAGGCTGCAGTAAGAGCACACTTAGTCTACCTTTTGGATTCACAGCCCTTAGATTTTGGGAACCACCATAGCGTTGGTAAAAGATTTAATATGATTCATTGAGGAATATTTTCATCTTCTAAGCACTGCAGTTTGCAGGCAAATATTTGTTTGTGCAGCTGAATCAAATATTCAGTAAAATCAAAAGGCTCATTTTTGGATTCAAGAACTGGTAGTTCTGTACAAACAGCTTCAATCTTTCAGGAAATGAGTTATAATCAAATGGATTTATACGCAAAGAAATTCACCTGTTCAGTCCATGCATTTTTAAAGGACCTGAAAATACCAGCCACTCCAAACTGTCCAGCCCTTTAAGTAACTTGCTCTGTCAGCATTAGTCAATCCAGTCAAGCTGACTGTCAGCCTAATGTACTCCATTTCTGCGTGTGCATTTGTTGTGCATCCTCCTGACCATTTGCAAAATCAAGAGTGGTGCAACCCATGCAATGTACAGTAAGAGCCTAAATGATCTTGTCTTTGATTGCCAACTCTGATTTCTATTCCTGCACATTTCAGTGCATGACATTTCACCAAGCCCGGCCATTTGTTGGCTACACATCAATCCTTATACTATGTTGTCTTCTTACACCAATTGGAAAGCAAAAGACGCATTACCTAATTGGATGATGCTTGACTGTCAGCCTATCTGTCTTTATTTCACCATTTTCAATATCTTTACAACTGATAATGAGACATGTTCAAAGAAAATTACAAAAGCAATTGATATTTTTAACATGCCTTTTTATTAGGGTTGCACACAGCACTGATTGATCTTCAATTCCGAGAGACTCCAGGCCACCACTGGAGGATTGGCAACCCTAATCTAAAATAAATATTTGCATCAAGCCCCTTTAAGCATAACCTTGCTTCATGTTGCTTAGTTGACCGAATCCCCTTCATAACAAGATGGCAGATAAAAGTAGCAAGGGGAATCGCTGAAGGAACCACCAACAATTGAGCAAACAAAACCACCATTCAAAAAGGTTACTTGTTCTTCTATTGGGTGGCTTACAGCAGACTCTTTATAAAACTCTGCCTTAATTGCTCTTCCTGCATTGAGTGTGTTTATAGATACAGTGTCTACAGTTCATCAGTCTAATTTAAGTCTGAGCCCAATATCAAGATTGCCTAAGCTTTCCCCATTCAGGCACATCGATCAGTCTATGTGCCTTGTTTGCTGTAGCAGATAAACAAAATTCTAGACTATAATGTCTGAATTGCCTAATCACCCTGCCAAAATCCCTTATTTGTATCGCTGTTGCATTTAATAATGCTCCTTTTGCATCCTTTCCTAATTTCCATATCTTTTGTAAAGATGCCATAGTCTGGAAGTTCTAGTTCCCTCTAATTATTATAAATGTCTAGATTTCTGTGATAGCTACTGCATAATATCTTTCAAACTGATTCAAATTCACGTGCAGAAGTCCTGCTGGTTAACCAGTGCATCTTGGTGTGAAGACCCTCCAGAAAATGAATCTGTGGATTCCACAACAGCTTCTTATCTGATTGTAACCTTCCCTTTGTCCAGTTGCTGCAGCACTTGAACTTATTCCACTGCACTGTGCTAAATCTGGAGTGCTTGATATTTGCTGAGATGGTAGAGCTCCTTTCTAAACCTCTCCAGTGCTAGTTTCCTCATCAGGAAAGACCCTTGTACACAGATTTGTAAATACTGGCTCATTAGCCAAAGGCTGTGCACGCAATATTCATTATATTATAGCAACAATGGCACATTTGCAGCAGAGAGAAAGATGTGGCTGGATGAATGTTTTAGTACAGCTTTGTTTCAGTTGTGCTTTGTCATGGCAGATTTTCTGATATATCAATGGATACTACACTTTTATGTTTCTCATGTTGTTTGAAAATACACAAGAACGTTTGAATTAGAGTGACATCATGAAATAGTATTTGAATCATTATCACATTGAATTTCAGTCACCTGAATGTTACAGCAAATTAATATACTTTGTGTAAAAGGGTGCCACTCTTTTCCAAGTTTTTGTATGTTTCTGGTGCTCACTAAGATGCTATGTACATGTTTCCTAACATTTTGAATATGTAATGGCATTATAACGTACCTTAAGTCTACACTTCTTCATCTTGAGCATTAAACTGAAGGGCTTTGTTTTACTGTGGTTTGTAACAAATAGATGCTTTAAAGAACAACATGAATTAAAGAACAGAGATAAAAGGTACTGCAGATGCTGGAGAATCCGAGATAACAAGGTGTGGGGCTGGATGAACACAGCAGGCCAAGCAGCATCATAGGAGCAGGAAATCTTGACGTTTCGGGCCTAGACCCTTCATCAGAAAGATTATTAAAGAAACACTTCATTAAACATCATTAAAGAACACTTCCTCTTATCTTAGTACTTTGAAGTAACCAGTCAGTGCCAGCATTCCTGACAATGCAATTGGAATCCGTTCCTTGACTCATTGCTTATCTACAGCATTTTCCTGAGGATCTGTAGTTAACATCAAATTATAGTGTACCTTTACAGTGAGATAGGAGACAGATCTCTAAGCATTCATGATGAATCATAGACAAGGTGTGTGCTAATTGCTCACATTGAGAAATTTTCTTAAATTTCAGGATGTAAGTGATAACTAACAGAGGCTAAATAATTATTTGGACCAATGCATTTTAGTAAGCTTATTAATGAAGCTCAGTTAGAAGTCTGATGAGAATTAGTTTTAACCTAAATTGCCAGGTGGGAAACCCACAGGATTAAATGAAACACTTGTTTTCATTCTCCATTTTCAAAAGATTGTAAAACTTGTTCTGTTTAAAATAACTTCTACACCCAATCATATAAGTGTCCAAATGATTAGAGTGGAGGGTGGGGCAAGCGGTTGGTGAATGTGGTTAGATAAAATTACCTTCAGGATGTTAATGTACTTAACAATAGTAATCAGTGGCATTCAGGGTACTTCTCGGACATGGACAACCATTGGCTCCTACAGGCACTTTGGCAGGATGTATGCATGAGTGTACAGCCCATTTCATCCAGCAGCTTAAAATGAATTACTTGTGAGCCTGACTCCACCAGTTTTCTAACAGTTGGAGTTATGTGATTAAGTGTCAGAGTGGGTTCTGTCATGCTGACTTCAATTATTATGTTGCAGCTGGGACAACACAGTTTTAGCATTGCGCCATCTACTTATGTGATTTCATTGGAGGAAGTAACTGTGACCTGGCTACCAAGATTATCATCCTATAACTGATGAACACTCAGTGCATTAAGCTTAGTATAATAATTAAATGATGTATTCTACATCTGCAGCTATAATATATGGATCTGAATCTCAAATGCAACTGTTACAACTATCAGTATCTCTTATGCAGCCTTCTCCGAAAGGGACTCACACTGCTTCTAATTTCTGCTTTTTCTTTGCATGATCTGCTCTGTCTGTCATCTGTCAGCAACTACTTGTTAATGTGTCACTTCATGTTGTTCCATATCTTCGTTCTCATCCTTAGCAACGTCTTTCTCTCTAATTGCCTTGTCATCAATCTTTTGGCTTCTTTCACTTTGTTCCTGCTTTCTTTTTAATGGAGTTTTTTAATTTGAATTTGGTCGCCTGGTGTTCTCTTTGCTAAGTAATGAAGCATGTCATGGAGAAAACTGAAGTGTAGAGGCTAGTACAATGTACGCATTAAGTCAAAGACTTAAAAAATGCAGCACCAATCCCATGAAATGTTATATACAACTGTCTTCAACTCAACCAATTAAGAGTTCCTTGGTTATTAACATTTTGGAGAGTACAGTCAGTGCTATGTTTTGCATTGGTCCCTCAGCAATCCTTGGGCATTGAGGTTTTGGCATACATTGTTCACTGATGCCTAGCACTGAATCTCTGATTTCAAGGCTAATATCAGTGATAAACAAACAGACTGAACACAAGTAGACTGAAGGGTAAAACAGCAATGGAAGACATTCAGAGAAGAAATCACTCAGGTACAAACTAGGTACATTATTATGAAGGGAAAAAGTAGAACATACTAAAGTAATGTGTCCCTCATGATAAAGAAAATAAATTTTAAAATAAACCAGTAAAGGGAGGACTATGACAACTGTCAGGAGAAAGATTTAGTTAATAACCAGGAATATTTTGGAAAATGAAAGAGGAATTTTGATGAATGTTTTGCATTAATAACCTCAACCTGAATGGGAGTGGGCTGACTGAGAGCTGCTGAACCCACACCCAATACACAAGGATACTGAGGTTCTTGTTGTATGCTGGCATTTGGTGTTCTGTGCTCTAAGTGTTGGGGCGGATGACTTTAGGTGCACCTAAGGCCTTGCCCCCACCAGTGAGGAAGCCTGCCAGAGCAAACATCAGTTATGTACTTAAGTGCTGGCCCGTGAGCTTCTTATCCATTCAGGAGCCTAACCAGGAGCCCTGCCTGAGAAAAAGGAGCTGATTGGTTGACATGTGCTGCACTTGCTGAGCAATTCCAAGTGCACTAAGAATTACATTGACAGCCTAGTGAAGGTTATCAGTTGAGCTTGCACTTATTTAGCTCAGGGATCTGTCCTCTGCAGGATAAGGCGATTGTCCAGGCGTTGAGCGTTTGTTGAATTGGACAATAGCACCCTGGCACATTCGCCACAGCAGTTCCTCAACCACCAGAGCTCACAAGAATCGGAACACTATGCAAAGAGGTATTGGAAGCTGATTTCATAAGCAACTTTAAAAGTGAGCGAAACATATAATTAATAATGAAGAACTTCAAGGGTTACAGACAAAGGTGGCCATTTTGAATTAACAAAAGCAGACCAGAGTGATGGCATTCAAATTCTCTGATGTGGCACTAGAGACTTTGATTTAGGGGGTAGGTAGAAGAAAAGAGTTCCACACAGAGTCAGGTAGCACTCCAAGGTATGCAGTGAGAAAGGAATGAAAGCAGACATCCATAGACGTGAAGTGCCAGATTAGCAGTTCAAGATCCTCACGGCAGCGCTGTGAGAAGTTCAATCACACATGCTTGGTCAAGTACAATGAATGCATCTTCAAATGCCATGCCATCTCCTATATGTTACACCACCAACCTGCCGTTGCTGCACAGGCCTATTATTCATCTTTTAACAGTCAGGCTTCATGCCTAATATTCAGATACTCCAGCTCACCGTCACACATCAAACAATGATCTAAGCTTCGCATTCACATTTCTAATTTTACATACAGCTATTTAGCTATGGCGAACACATGCCTCAAACACATTGCAATATGCTCTCTGATATTCTTCTCTTATTCTTTCATGTGATGCAGAGTTGATTTTATATGGAAATAAGGAATATTAAGGAAAGAATTCATGGGTAGGAGTCATGTATTAGGCCCTGGAAGAGTTGCCTTACTGTAGGTGTGTAGGTATATTGTGGTGAGGACGTAAGGAATCTGCTAAGCTTTGTAGATCGGTTGAATGAGTAGGCAAAATCTTAGCAAACGGTGTTTAATGAAGGAAAGAGTGAGCTCATGCACTTTAGTAGAACGAATCAAAAGGTAGACTATGTTCAAATAGAGAAACTCCCAAAAACATGCAGCACCGATGGATCTGGGAGTTCTTATTGCATGAAAACAGGTGCAGCAAGTATTTAAAAGGGTAAATGGAATTGTGCTGAGTTAACAAGGTGTAGAGCTGGATGAACACAGCAGGCCAAGCAGCACCAGAGGAGCAGGAAGGCTGACGTTTCGGGCCTAGACCCTTCCTCGGAAAAGGAATTGTGCTGTTTTATTTTTAGCAGGTTTGAATTTAAAAATAGGGAAGTCTTGCTACAACTGCACGGTGCGCTGCTGAGGCTGCATTTGGTGTACTGTGTATAGTTTTGGTCCCCATATTTGGGAAAGGATACACTGCATTGGAAGCAGTTCAAAAAAGATTCAGTAGGCTGATTTCTAGGATGCAGGGGTTGATTTATCAAGAACAATTAAAAATTTCTACTTTATTCATTTTTTTGAGTTTGGAAGAATGAAGAGTGATCTTATTGAAATATACAAGATTCTGAGAGGATTTGATCGGGTAGATGATGAGAAGATGTTTCCATTAGTGGGGAAGTCTCCAATAGGGAACAGGGTTACAGAATAAGGGGACACTCATTTAAAACTGAGATGCAGAGGATTCTTTTTTTCCAGTGGGCAATGACTGTCTGGAATGGTCTACTCCAGGGAATCATGGAGGCTAGATAGGCTAGTGGAAGCTTAATCTGAAAAATTTGATCCACGTTCATTACCATGCAAGTTCGAACTACTGCCATCATGCCATCAGTGCTCAAAAGGCTATACAGGCTGTCACAACTCTCCAGCAATCTGTGCCTTTGAAGTTTACTGGAATTACTGAGCTGCAGGACACCTCAGGAGAATAGCAGCAGGCTCTAAGCTGCATCAACCTTCTGTCCTCTTTCAGGAGGTCTCTCTTTCATCTGAACTCATGTACAGCTAAGAAAGTTTAAGAGAGGGCATTAACAGGACCTGTAAGGTCCACAATGCAGGTTGGACACAGATCAGCGTTAAGAGCTGAATGATACCATGATTCACCTACCGTGCACATTTGCAGCACAGGCATGACCTATTTGCATTGGCATGTTTACAAGAATGGTGAATTGTTCCACAAGTGGCTAGAAATGGATTAATCTCCAATTTTGGGACTCATAATGCCAAACCAACCATACTATGAATCCAATGTTTTTCAGGCCTTTTAAAGATAATCTAAATAGTTGCACTAAATGAACGCAATTGCATTTCTTACTATCTAATAAATTTATGTGAGTTGACTTTCTTCCCCCTACAATGGTGTTTGCTTTTAAACATGTACTCTCAATTCTGACTAAAGCACCAGAATAAATTCCGATAAACACTATTGATCTAATTTAACTTCTTTGTTCTACGATTCATTAAATCATAATTTTTGAAAAACATGGTGAACACTTCATGCATTGATTGCTGCAAATGTGAGAAACATCAAAAAGCTCTCTAGAAAATACTGGTTAGCGATTTACTTTCATTCTGATTAATTCCTGTTCATTCTACCCAGGTATTCTATGACTAAATGTGCCTTAAAAGGTATGCACAAATATACAAATTTAATAAGAGCAGGAAACCAGGACCAGCTAATCCATCAAGCTGCTTGCACTGAAGAGGGCTGGAGTATCATGAGTAGGTGCATGCTCTGTTCCTCCCTCTGTCTCTCCCATCTGACTTTCTGCTTTATCCCTCCCTACCTCACACCCTGCTGCTCTGTCTTCTTCTGGAAGCAGCAAAAAAAAGACAATAAAGAGAACAAATAAGGTTAATGGAAGACAGTGATGTGGAAGAACATCTTCACTAAGAGAGTGCTGAATCTTTGGGATTCTCTATCCTATAGACCTGTGTAAGCTCAGTCATTAAGTAGGTTCTGGACAGATTGATTGGTTTCTAATTACTAGTGATGCCAAGAGTTATTGGGCTAGCGTGAGAACATGGCACCGAGATAAATGATCAGCCATGATCTAGAATGGCTGAGCAAGTTCAGGGAGTTGAATGACATACTTCTGCACCAATGTTTCAGAAATTTCCTCTTTGCCCACTTTTAGTTGATTGAAACAGTCAGGAGGCCACAATGATCTCATTAACTTCGTTCTTTATCAAGACACATATCAATGCAATGTAATCTCTAGCCCAGATACCAATGATATTCAGTAATGAAGAGACTGATTACAGAAATGGAGGACATTTACTGGCAGATATATAGGCTTGGAGGACGTAATTCTGCTTCAGCTCACAATTCATAATTCAGCTCACGTGCAGTTTTGTTATGGCACTAATTTATTGGCACTAACTTCAGACCCTCTCATTTCCCTTAAGCTGGAGAGTTTCCCAAAGCCTGGAAGCCTGCCAGTTGAGGTTAAAAGTAGGCTGACTATTAAAATCAGTGCATGCATCCTTATTGTAATCTTCAAACGACCAACATATTTTCCCCATTGGTCACCTACCTCTCAAATCACCTCCAACAAAACTAGAAGTGAGTGGAACAAAAACAGAAGTTGCCGGAAAAGCTGAGCAGGTCTGGCAGCATCTGTGAAGAGAAAGTCAAGAGTTAACGTTTTGGGTCCGGTGACCCTTCCTCAGAATTGACCCTTCCTCAGAACTTTCAGAATTGAGGAAGGGTCACCAGACCCGAAATGTTAACTCTTGATTTTTTTCTTTACAGATGCTGCCGGACCTGCTGAGCTTTTCCATCAACTTCTTGTTTTGTTCATGTTTTATAGCATCCGCAGTTCTTTTAGGTTTTATTTAGAAGTGAGTGGATTCAGGTTTCTTTCCAATTTAGTTTCTGGCATTCCCAGGTCTGCACCTCCTAAGAGTTGTTCATTGTTGTCTACCCTCCTTCTTCCAACCAAAAAGCTTCACTTCATATTTGTTTTGCATGAAATTTAATTTGCCATGCATCTGTCCATTTCACCAGCTGGTCACCAGTCTTGTAGAACTCTTATTATTCTTCTCATTGCTTGCTATCTCTGTAATCACCTTTGGATGGTTATTATCCAAATTGGAGCACTTGAAATTTTGAGCTTTCCTAAGCTTTTTCACAAGAGGGATGAAAGGCTTTCAGGGCGGGAATGCAGATTTTCAAAGTAACTTTCAAACCATGCAAATTCCAGGCAGTGACCATCTCTAAGAAGAGAAAATCTGTCACCTCTTTATATTCAATGGCATTGCCATCACTGAATCCCCAGTATCAACATCATGGAGATTAACCGACCAAAAACTGAACTTGACTGGCCATGTAAATACAGGTCAGAGGCTCGGAATCCTGCAGCAAGTTACTCACCTCCTGACTCCCAAAGCTTGTCCACCATTTACAAGGCACAGGTCAAGAATGTGGTGGAATGTTTCCAACTTACCTGGATGTGCACAGCTCCAACAACGCACAAGAAGCTTGACATTATCTGGGTCAAAGCAACCCACTTGACTAGCATCACATCCACAAGCTTTCACTCCCTCCACCACTAACACCCAGTCTCAGCAATGTGTACTACCTACAAGATGCATTACAGAAATTCACCAAGACTATATACACAAATGGTGGTAGATGTTTGAAACTGTCATACACAAACGACAGTGGATGCTAGATCAGTTGTTAATTTAAATCTGAGATATCTTTGTTAAGCAAAAATATGAAGGGATATGGGCCAAAGGCAGGTATATGGAGCTAGGCCACAGATCAGCCTAGAACAGGCTTGGGGCTGGGTGGCCTACTCCTGTTCTTATGTTCTATATATAGCACCTTCCAAACTCATGAACACTACCACCTCGAAGGACAAAGGGGACCGTTACATGGGAACACCGCTCGTGCAAATACTCATCCAAGCCACTCACTGTTCTGACTCTAAATATATTTCTTCACTGTCAATGAGTCAAAATCTTGGAACTGGCTCCCTAACAGCATTGCTTGGGTACTTAAACCAAATCGACTGTGTTGCTTTAAGACAGATCATCACCATCTTCTCTAGGACATTTAGGAATGGACAGTAAATGCTATCCTGGCCAGTGACGCCCACTCCCTGAATGGAAAATAAGCAAAGGAAGCAAAGGTTATAATCAGATTAACTATGATCTTTTTGAATGGCAGAACAGACACTGTGGGATGAATGGCCTGCTCTTGGTTCTAGGTCGAATGCCTGAAATCTATCTAAGAGGAAAGAAAATCTACGAATGATAATAACACCTCTCAGGACTCTAAGAAGTCTCATTGTGTTTTACAATCAACAAAATGCCTTTGAAATTTAGTTACAATTTAAGAAGCTCTTTTTTTTGAATGACTAACTTAATTTAATATAAATAACACCTTTCAATACAAAAAACCCAAAATCTAAAATATAAACATAACCTATGGGAGTATAGTCTGATGTAGAGTAGTAATTTAGCAACTCTCCTTTAACCTGAGCATCTGTTTTAATCACCCCTGCACTGTTGATACTTATTTACATTTTATGATGGTATAATCATATAATTTCAACAGTACACTGCATTCTGTCTGTTGTAGACAAAGAGTAATAATACACCAAAGGAAAATTATTTCCAGGAATTTTGAATTTAAAGATGAATTAATAATCAAAAAACAAAGTTACAGGGTACTAAATGTCTTCAAGTCAGACAAGGATATTCTTCAACAACCTCTTGACTCAAGCCTGCAACCTTACAATTTAACTAAATGTTAATGACAGAGTTATCAAGAGAACGCCAGTAATAGCATTGCACTTGCTGATTCAGTTCTTTAATTGACAGCTTGGGGACAGCTTCAGAACATAAAACCTAAGCAGGAAGTGATTCACAGAATCATAGAAGAGCTAAAGTGGAGATGGAGGCCATTTGGCCTGTCAGTCCTGTACCAGCTCATTAAATGAATATATTATCTATTGCTAATCTCCTGCTTTTTCACTATACTCTTGCACATTGCTTTTTACCTAAATAACCATCAAATATACTCTTAAATGTCTCCATTGAATTTGCTAAATTAATGATTCTAATGACAGACTGTAGACATCTAACAATAATAACATCTAAACATACAGTACTTGTAATACGTATAAAATGTTTACAGTCCAAAGTTACAGAGTTGGTTACTAATTTGTTATTTGTGAAGTTACTCATATATAAGCATCTTTAGACCTGTTTTATGGTAACTATGGCAACCAAGCAAGGCATAGTATATCCCAGTGCCCACAGTTGAATAAATTATGTAAATACTAGATTATTGATTGCTTTTTGGTTGTTTGTATCCTGACAGATATGATATAAACATTTACTTTTGGGTCAGGAATAAGTAAGAATATTGTACAATTCTTTTTAGGCAGATCAGTCAAAAATATTTTGAGTTGAACTATCATCGATGATGGAAAATAGTTCATTAATGCATTTATTGTGAAGAAATAGCTAAATAACTAGCTTAGTAATCGAAGACGTACCAGTGGCCATAGTGTGCAGATTGGTCCAATAAATTTATAATCCATTTTCAATTGTGTAGTGCAGTACACTAGCTGAACTTTTGAATAATTAAGCACCATATAGTAAATGTCTAATCAGAAGAAATAATTAGACTGATTAATTAGAGTACATTAAGTGATAAGGCAATGGGCATCTGGGATATTGTGTTGGTTAGAATAATAAATAAAGATGAGCTACATGGAGAGCATGAGGGACAAGAGACTGTAGTTAGTCAATTGAGACTAATTTGAAATTGAGTGACCTATTGCACTATGTAAAGCCTGCTTTATTAAATTAACGATTTTCTTTCTATTAGTTCAGTTGTTGTTACTCATTATGCACTGGTGACAGTGATGGATAGAATCATCACCAATTTTAAAATACACATGTTTTCAACCTGTCCTGAGATTCAACATTTGATATTAAATAATTATTGTAGACAAAAATTCATTTAGCACTGACAAGGAACAACAGCATTTGAAAGTCAGTGTACATTCCATCATAATTCCTTAAAAAAAATCATTAAATTCTGACACTAAGGGCACACTATAATGTACATGTACAAAGAATTTGAGAGAGACATACATATCTGAGAGAGCCTCTAATAATTGCACTCACCAGTCAGTTTTGGTATATTCTATTTGTTCTTGTTTCTACTGCAGAGCATTTTTTAAAATAGCTGCAACCCTTTTGACAAACCTATTGTATAACATTGTGCAGAAGGCTTTCAGAAATGAACTAGAATATTTTATGCAAATTGAAATAAATGTTGGCTACACTGAGTCTTCAAACTAAAATATAACATTGTATATTGCTCTGTTGAATAAAGGTTAATTTATGTGCAGTAGCATGTCAATTTTTTTTTCTGCTTTGATGCAAGAAAACTTCTCCAAGCCAATTGTTACTGCACACTGCGCTGGCTGAATTGAATACCTTCCTACATTTGATCAACTTTATAAGCTGTCGTGAGCTTTGCGGTTTCAGAAAAGTCTGCCCATTTTTTTATAGACTCAGATTCCTCCAGTAAGATTGCAGCATTTCTTCTCTAATGTGACTGATATGCCCTCAAACAAATGCAACTGAGGTACCTGCCTGATTTGGTATATCTTTCTTTGTCTCGCACTGATTTATTTTTGCTCCACATATATTGATAAAGTGAGTCCAGAAGCTACTGTCCGGTGGAAAGAACTTGAAACCCTTAATTTTACTATGTGCCAGACCCTGTTTGTTTGTGGAGTGAAATTGGATTATAATTTCTGTAAATGTGTATGGTGATATTTGCTCCGGTAAGTAAAATCCAAATGCTTTGGCATCTGAAAAAATATTGAAAGCAACATAGCTTTAATTAAATATTTTGTGATCTATTAGAGAAAGAGTGCTTTAGCTGTATTTGTATTGTTAAGAAGCAAGTAAGTGGTATAACAGTAATTGTGATATTCTGTTGTTTTATTTCTCTTCTGTGAATGCTTCTACATTTCCTTGGTAACTATTTCTGTTTTATATATTTCAAAAATTCATTATTATTACTTCTTAACTGATATTTTAAAAATGTGCACTACATATTATTTCATTTAGAATGTTCTTCTGCTTAGTTGCTCATGGTGACCATTGGTACAGAATTTTTTGCTCTATGGAAGGGAACATAGAATCCCTTGAGATTGTGTATCTGGAAACCATAAAGGGGAAAAACATTATATTTTTCCATTCGAATGAACCGTTTGCTAATGGTTAACCATTTAAGAAGCCTGGGCGATTTTTTAAAAATGCATTTTAATTTATGTATGAAACAATGACACAGCTCACAAATAGATGGCGATAAGTCTCTAGAATTAGGCGTATTTGTAGTCACTAGATAGACTACAGCTTTAAATGCTGAATTTCTTTCAGTTAACAATGAACACTGTGTAAAATAAAACAAAATGCAAGTTAAAGGTAACTATTATAACCTGTTGCTGTCATGTTTGTGCAGTATTTATTGAAAACATTTTCCCTTGGTTTACATAAATCTATGCAGTTGGGAACAAGTTTGTTACAGGGAACAGTGAGGAAGATTTTTAAAAAATACAATAAAAGCCCTGAGTACATAGAGAACAAAAATATCCACTTTTAAACAGTTTTATTTGAACTTGATATTTAAGGTCACAATATTGAAAGAGCTAGCTTTCCTATTGAAGGAAGCTTTCAACTGGAATGCTTTCCAAGCAACGAGAGATTTCAGTTTTTTAACAGAGGCTTCTCTGTATGTTTTGGTTTGCACTTAGCAAGATTTCTTGATGATATTTTATTGTAAATATTGTTTCTTGAAAGTATTATCTCAAATACTAAATTAGAATGCTCTACAAAAGAATTTGCAATGAAAGTTTCTTTGAATTATTCTTTCTCAACGCTCATTTTTCTAACACTACCTGTAAGATTGAATTATTCATTTCAGATAATGAAGCCTGTACACCAAAGACAGTTTGGCTATGCCATAGAGACAGCTTAACTTTCATGGCAGCACATAGAACTAATGCACTTATCAGCATTGGCAGTACGTGAATGAATTTTGGAAATTGTTTTGCTGTTCATATATTTGCTTTAGTTTGTGCTTTGCATTAGCGGTTTCATTAAATATAACTAAAATGATGACAGAATTAATGTTTTACTACAATTCACCGCAACACTATTAGAACTGAATATTGGCTTACATCTTAAATTGTATTTTATAAATCATGTCTGTGGAAGCATGCATTAGTATTTTAAGTTTCCAGCCTTGATTTTACATAGTGGTGCAGTGTACTTTAAAAATGATGGTAATCTGTCAACAGGGGTCTGGGAGAGGAGATAATTGGGAAATAGAATATTTTAGGTCATTCTTGCTTTTGTTTGGGGTTGTTTAATTGGGATGATAATCATGTGGAGCTTTAGGTGAGGTAGTGTTGTTTGCCCTACCTTCCCTGTCATATCAGTGCTCTGTCTTATCGTCATTGATGGCATTCGGAAAAGTTTATTATGCCAATGAAGCCCAGACTGCCTGGTGTTTATCCAATTTCTACTGTAAACTGCATATCTCTCATTCAGTCAGCAAAGTTGACTTGCTGATATGTTTATGGGCAAAGGTATTCTCCTAAAGAAAGGCAATGCTCCTTTTGTTGGTAGCAATGAACATGATGAGTTTTGTGTTATTACTGAACAACTGATTATTGAATGAACAAATTGCTCTTCTCCATTGTATTGCACACAGCAAATTTGCAAATACACAGATAACTGACTTGCCTAATAATTAACATGTTCAGGAAAGAAACATTTACTTTGGCTAAAATTTTGGCAGAAGTTAACAGCACCCACTGTTATTAGAGGGTGAATTGGATGGCATTCTCCAGGAATCTGTACATGCTCAGTTAAACATGGAAATCTAGAATTTGCTGATTTGTTTGCCCTGCTCCCTCATGAACTTACTGCTCCAATTCCTCACCGAGAAATTTGGAATTCAAATTAGAGCATGATCATCTCATGATCTACTGTAACATGCAAGAAAATGTTAGGGCTAATGCACTTAGATGTAAGTAGATTTTTAACAGCATGATAAGTCTTAATTACTGCCAAAAAATCTTCTGTTTTACTAAAATATAATTTTAATGAATGAATTATCATTACTTCAAAATTGAATTATTGTTGGAATTTCTTTTAAAAGATCAGTCCACTTTATCCATATCTTTGTTAATTTCACACTTTATTCCATCTAGCAGTCCTCTCTTTTAGATTCCTGACTTCCTAAAGCCCAGGAAATGCCGGTGGCCAACATTTAATCTAAAATATGGATAAAGTCTTAGGCGTACCACATTAAAATACTAAATAAGTCACCCTCCTTTCATGAGTATTTGGTATCTGCCCAGAGTTCTATATACCTCCCTTAAAACAAGAGATGGGCAGATTTGAAGATGGAGATAGCAAGAACTGCAGATGCTGGAAGTCAGAGTTGATAAAATGTGGAGCTGGAGGAACACAGCAGGTCAAGCAGCATCCGAGGAGCAGGAAAATTGACGTTTCGGGTTGGGATCCTTCATCAGGACTGGAGACTGACCCTGATGATGGGTCCCGACACAAGGTGTCGACATGCTGTCTGACCTGCTGTGCTCCTCCAGCTCCACATTTTATTGACATGGGCAGATTTGAGGTGAGTTGTATTCAGGTTTGAGTTTTTTTACATTTTACCTTCCCTTCCAGCTCAAATCACATAGTTTTTGAAGTCAAAATTAACCACACAATTTCTAATTTTATTTTTGATTCATTCATGGAATGTGGACAGCGCTGGCTGGGCCAGTATTTATTGCTCATCCCTGTTTGCCCTTGAGAAGGTGATGATGAACTGCCTTCTTGAGCTACAGCAGTCCATTTGTTGCAGGTGCCTCCACACTGCTGTTAGGGAGAGAGTTCCAAGGTTTTGATAGATCAACAGTAAAAGAACAGCAATGTATTTCCAAGTCAAGAAGTGAATGGGTTGGACAGGAACTTGCAGGTGGTGGTTTTCCTGTTTATCCACTGCCGTTGTCCTTCTAGAGGGAGTTGACGCAGGTTTGGAAGGTGCTGTTTAAGGACCCTTGGTGAATACCTGCAGTGCATCTTGAAGATATTACACAGTGCTACTACTGTGCGTCATGAGGAGTGCGCTCATCCAGGCATTTGGGGAGTATTCCATCACACTCCTGGCTTGTGCCTTGTAGATGGTGGACAGGATTTGGAAAGTCAGGAGTTAAGTTTACTTGGTGCAGGACTCCTAGCCTCTGACCTATTTTTATAGCCATTGTATTTATATAGCTAGTCCAGTTCAGTTTCTGGTCAGTGGTATTCCCCAAGATGTTGATAGTGGGAATTCATTGATGGTAATGCCATTGAATGACAAGTGGCGATGATTGGACTTTGTCTTATTTGAGCTGCTTATTGTCCATCATTTATGGCATGAATGTCACTTGCCACATGTCAGCCCAAACCTGGACATTGTCAGGTCTTGGACCTGGACTGCTTCAGTATCTGAGGAGTAGCAAATGGTGCTGAACATTGTGCAATCATCAGCGAACATGCCCATTTCTGAGCTTATGGTGGAGGGAAGGTCATTGATGAAGCAGCTGAAGATGGTTGGGCCAAGGACACTACTCTGAGGGGCTCTGGAGAGATGTCATGGAGCTGACTGACTTTCAACAACCACAACCGTCCCTTTATGTGCCAGGTATCACTCCAAACAGCTGAGTGTATCCCTCTAATACCCATTGATTCCAGTTTTGCAAGAGCTTCTTGATGCCACACATGGTCGAATGCAGCTTTGATGTCAAGGGCTATTGTTCTCACCTCACCTTTGGAATTCAGCTCCTTTATCCATATTTAAACCAAAACTACAATGAAGTGAGTAGTTGAGTGGCCATTGCCCTGATGATCAAGAGTAGACTGATAGAATAGTAATTGTCTGGATTGGATTTGTCAGTGTGCAGGACTTAGCTGCTCAATGATCCACTTTGTCAGATGCCGGTGTTGCAGCTGTTCTGGTACAGTTTGACTAGGGGTTCGGCAAGTACTTGGGCGCAAGTCTTCAATATTATTACTGGAATGTTGTCATAGCCCATTGCTGTTACAGTATCCAGTGCCTTCATTCATTTGATGCTGGAGACCTCTGAAGGTGTCTGAGCTGGATCATCCATTTGATACTTCTGGCTAAAGATTGTTGCAAGTACTGTAACCTTAGCATTTGCACTAATGTGTTGGGCTGTCCAATCATTGAGGATGGGGCTATGAGTAGAGTTTTGGCAAGTAGCACTTCAGGACCTGTCCAAATGACTATACTTCATTCGTGGCACTTTACTGGTCCAATTATAATGTAACTTCAAAGTGAATAGAAGGTGATTACGTTTGCATGTCAGCGAATTTGTTTGAGATCCACACAGACACTTTTCAATTTTAAGTTCATGAAACACAATCTGGAGCAGGTGACCTGATTAATAGTTCCTCTTTCAAGTCTGAAAACAATAAGACTATTTGCAATCACACAACTGGTATCAGCTAAATATACAATTAATTTCTTCTGGTTCTTTGAAACTTAGAAGCTAGAAGGCCAGTATCAGAGAATAATGAAGTGTTTATCCACAATGGAAAAAAAACCGCAGGTGCAGGAATTCTGAAATAAAGCCGGAAAATGTCCGAATACCCTATAGATCATTCTCCTTCGGTAGAGAGAGAGAGAGAAAAAGAGATAATTGACATTTTGGTTGATGAACTAACTGTTTCTCTTTCCATAAATGCTGTCTGACCTACTGAGTATTTTATTATTTTCTGTTGTTGTTAGAATCATAGAATTCCTAGATTGTGGAAAGATACCATTCTGCCCATTGAGTCTGCAGCATCCCTCCAAAGAGCTTCCTACCAACACCCAGACCCCCATTCTATCCTGTAACCCCAATATTACCCTGGCTAATCCACCTAACCCGCACATCCCTCGACAGTATGGGTCAGTTTGGCATGGCCAATTCAGCTAACCTACACATGTTTGAACTGTGGGAGGAAACTGGAGCACCAGGCAGAAACCCACGCAGACACGGAAAGAGCGTACAAACTCCACATAAACAATTGCCTAACGCTGGAATCAAAGCAGGATCTCTGGAGTCATGAGGCAGCAGTGCCAACCACTGAGCCACCATGATGCCCCTAGTTGTTGAGATATTATGATTGGAAGCTTGCCTTCTCTTACTGGACAGTGATGTGAGTGTGTGACCTAGTAATGATCTTCAGCTTCTGTTATTAGAAGCATCAAAACGAAAAAAAAATGTAGGCAATGCCATTGACTTAGACACATTCGCCTTCACTAGGAGTTATTTTATATTTCTGTTTTTCGAACTATTGGGTATATTCCCAAAAATCTTGGAGATCTTTTTCCAACCCTTTATGTAATTGATTAAAGTTTGTCTGGAGATTACATTGGTCCTGATACTATTCAATATTTAACTTTGTAAGACTTTATCTTCCCCTGGGCTAGAAACACCTCTAGTTCTTTCTTGAGGGAATTCAGTGAATAGGCAAGTGAGGCAGGAGCTGGGAAAAATATCTTCTAAAATGTAAACTAGAACTGACCTTACACAACTTAAAATTATGATCCCTGATCCACTCTAACCAATGAATCAGAACAGCAATATAGTCAATTCTCTTCATGATCTTTTAATCCTCAATATGGTATGATAAACCAATGCCCTCAGTAACAATTTAGTAAGAGCTAATTTACTGTAAAATTTGTTCTACTCCAAACTATTTTAGTCAGTTTTGTAAATGAAACATGTCAGCATATCTGAGCGTCCAAATCAAAATGCTGACCATTTCACTCAGAATTTCTTTCTGGTGTCACATAGATACATTGCATATTTGAACATAGCCATTTACTTAAGTTTAAGAGGGCAAAGGAATAGATTGATGATAACTAATAACTGGTCTAACAAGAGTTTGCTAGGATCCTACTGGAACTCAAACAACTATGATTGAACAACCTACAATCAGAACTTGGTAAATATTATACAGATTGTCCACCTAAGACCACCCGTTGTGAACTTGTGCTTTTTCTGAATTGACTGGTCAACTTTCACTTTCAGACATGAGCATTTAGCTGAAGCATCTGCGTGTATTTGTCATGTAAGATGCTGGCACATCTTACTGTAAGTGTAATATTGATGTAGCACTGTGCCATACAGCAACCTATCTGCTCCCTCGACTGTTCAGTGCTTAGAACTCTGACAAGTTGCCTGCCTCTCCCTCTTTGAAAAAAAGCAACACAAGCCACAAAGGCTGGCAGCCTCTAAGTAAATGCTAAGAAGTAAAACCAGAATCTATAAAATGCACTCTGCATGGATGCATGAGATATATTTATCTTCCTGTGTGCAAAGCAGCCTAGAAGAAGCATTCAGTTCGTAAGTGTCCGTAGCATCTGGGTGAAACCCTAAAGGACTGAAGTGGCGTGTGAGTTGCTCCAAATGCAGCCATGATGATATGTTTTAGCGATGCTGATTGCATGGATGAAAGGTGGAAGAGGATGGTGTCCATGGAGCACGCAGGGAAATGGTCTAGAAAAGCAAGCGGTGAGAATCTGCTGCCAGGTAATGCTCTGACTTGTATGTCAGGAATTGGCACCATCTGGTTTCTTTACGTCTGCATAAAAGTGAGACAGCATCAGGTAATAATGAAATGCAAATGCCATGGAAATAAGGTATTCACCATTTATTACTGAGATTCAGAACTTACACCAATGATACATTATGGGGGATTTTAAGCGAAATGAGGTTGAGACTTGGGAGCATGGGAGCATGCTTTCAATATCCTAAAGACGTATCCCAGGAAACACCCTAAAAGATATATCCCACGCTTAATAATCAGGTTTTTCAATATAATTTGCATGCTATGGGCAATGTGTCATTGTTATCAAGCACACCTGTCCAATTGTTAACAAGCTGAAAATGGCCAGGGGGCTGCCAATCCTGCCATTTGGTTTGGTAGTGCATGGAAAGATGGTCAGCCAGTTACCCCAGTCATATATTACAAGTCCACGTTCACAGAAAATATGCCAGCTCAGGAACTGTTAAATCCAACTCAAAAACTTTCATTTTCCTCCAACTTCACAGTGTGTAATTTCAAAAGCTGAGTGTGCAGAAGTTGTTAATGTGGTTTATTTGGCAGAATTCTGCTACAAAAACAATATTCACAACTTTTCTATTATTATGCTGCGAGCCACATCTAACGTTGCTTTAACATTTCAAGATTTTGCAATTCTGTTTAACGTGAAGTCCACAGGCACTCAATATGTCTGTTATCATAACCACTATTTTGACTGCAAAAGTGAATGTAGAGAGATTCAACAATTCTGCAACTCTTGATGGCAGTGTCTACAGATGGCTGCCTACACATATCTCCTATAATTACATCAAAGGGGTGATTTACTATATGCCTACATTTAGCTTTTAATAGATTGAAAGTTGCAAGAAGAGTGCATTCAGAAATTTATGCCTAAGGTATTTCAATTACAGTTTCAGGTGAACTGTAGAATATGTTTTTCAGGATTTCTGATAATTATATTACAATAGGAATACTTTTGGTTGAGTCCTGCTGCACTCAAATTGCACTTTAGCATTGTGCAGGCTATTCAATAATCAGACAGTCATTGTTTATCATCACAATTAGCTATATTTATATATGAAGACAAAGTGATCGCCCTATCTAAATTGAAAATTGGTTAAGTTGAAAAAAAAAATGAGCCAGACATCATTTGCTATACAAAAGTGACAGAGAAGTGGAATTGCAGATACAAACAGATTTAGTCATAGATTCATAGAGATGTACAGCACAGAAACAGACCCTTTGGTCCAACTCGTCCATGCCGACCAGATATCCTAAAGTGATCTAGTCCCATTTGCCAGCATTTGGCCCATATCCCTCTGAACCCTTCCTATTCATGCACCCATCCAAATGCCTTTTAATTGTTGTGATTGTATTAGCCTCCACCATTTCCTCTGGCAGCTCATTCCATGCATGTACCACCCTCTGCGTGAAAAAGTTGCCCCTCAGGTCCCTTTTAAATCTTTCCCCCCTCACCTTAAACCTATGCCCTCTAGTTTTTGACTCCCCTACCCTGGGGAAAAGACCTTGACAATTCACCCTTTCCATGCCTGTCATGATTTTATAAACCTCTATAATGTCACCCCCAACCTCTGATGCTTCAGGGAAAATAGCCTCAGCCTATCCAGCCTCTCCCTATAGCTCAAACCCTCTAACCCAATCTTTGCAAACACTTAAGTCAAGATCTTCCCCCAAACAAAAAACCTTCTGTACTCCAAAACAACCCCAGTTTATCCCTTCAGAGCTGAAATATTCCATTCCCAGGCAACATCCTAATGAATCTCCTTTACCCCACATCTTCCTCCTTCTCTCTCCCAGCGTTTTTTGTGTTTTTTTATTTAATTTCTTTCGGATATTTCTCCTTGCAGGTCAAAAAATAAAAATCTTGTTGTTGACAGAAAATCCTCCACATTTTGAAGCAGCGGGTCTAAATCCTGAGGTAAACCATTGGCAGTATTTTTCCCAGAGGTTGGTGGAGAGGGTTGGTGGAGGAGCAGGAAGGCTGAGGCCTAGCACCAAGCCTCGGCCTCGATTTCCTTACCTGAGCCATTGCGACCAGTAATAGTCTTGAAATTTCTTGAAGGACCTGATGGTCTGGTTGGCCTTGAAGCTCTTGATCTCGATGAGTCGCAGGAAGCCTGTGGCTGCAGCGACGATGACGAACAACAATGACCATCACTGAAATAGGCTGTAAGTGCCCTAAAGCAAGATTTCAGGTTAAATGTGTTTCCTGGCTGTGAGAAGTGGAGATATGGGATAGTCAATTAGCAAACACAGTTCATGTTGTTGTCGTATAAGGGTACGAAAGTCTCAAAGAATTAATGCTATTGATCCACCATCTACTATGATGATGTCATACGATCTTGAAAGGGAACAGCGTAACATCTCGAAGATGTAAGTTATCATTTGGATCTTCCTTAAGTCTCTGTAGTTACGTCTGCCATATTAATGAAACTTATACATGGTTCTTTTGCAATAAACCACATTCTGTTTACAAAGAAAACCTCCTTGCATGAGACAACCTAATGGTAGACCAAACAAATCTATACATCCCACTCAGGAAAGCAGATGATGGCAGCAAACCTACCAGCTAGCTCATACAACATGATGAACAATTGTGGCGGCTAACCTTACAACAGATAGATACCTTTAAAACACCTGAATGAATACCTGGCTGGCAATAGCCTTGGGGGTGTAAGGATAAGAATAGTGACAAGTTAACCAATGAGGAACAAGATATTGACAGAAACATTGAGCCTTTTGAAACAATTGGCAATTAATGGTCAATGCATGGACAGATATAAATATTCTAGAATTTTGTTTGACCTACCATTGTATGACTGGCTAGTCTGTGAAACTTTTCCTCAGCAATAGGCTTAATAGGTTCAAAAACTTGTTGCATTCTTTATTTGATTTCCAATATTGTATCCATGTACACCCTGGCATCATGCATTGCTGCAATAGAGTTACATTTGTTTATAACAACTTTAGCAACTACCTTTTTAATAGCCAAGCTTTTCAACTAGTTTGTGTGCTTCATAGAATTGGTGACTATTAATACTTGCTAAAGTGCTGAAAAATGAAATATCAACTTATCATATTTACAGGAATTCCACGGATTTAACACAGAACTATTGAATAACTGATTTTTTTTGGCGGCCATGTGGAAAAAGATGTAAACGTAACCAAATCACTCAAGTATTATACATCTGGAAACCGAAGAACCTTTTTTACAAAATGGAGCAAGTTTTCTTATGACTTATTATGGAATTTACAATTGAGCAACACTAAAAACTGTTAAAATGTAATCAATGGTAATGTAGCCATTGCCCTTCTATTCCTGCAGTACTCACATAATAAGGCTGATAAAAAATCAAAATGGCATGGTTGGTGAAGGTATTCTACAACTGAGCTGTTCATCCTGAATATTCTAAAAACTGAGTTGTGATCCTGTTGGAACATTTAAACTGGCCTCAAAGAACTTGAGTTAGTGAAGGTAAAATCAGCCAAGCTTCCAGATATCCAGCAAGTTATCTTGCTGGAAATGCATAATAGTAGATGATAATTAATGAAGGGGTTGAGTTTAGCTCTAATTACATTCGTGAAGAAGAGTGTAGTAATTGGAACCAAGTAGATCATATTGATCATATTGACTATGAGATCCTTGATTGGGGTTGTTAACCTGGGCCAATTAGGGAGCTCTGGGCGACAGATGTAAACGTGGAATTCAGAGTCTCCTCCCTTCTGGGACTGACTCCGAGCTAGCTGGCTACAGCCAGTGTACTGTGCACATGTTAATAAAGGATGACGTGGTGACGGGATACTGGCCTCTGTGCAGTTATTTCAAAAAAGTATGGCTATCTCACTGTAGGGTAATGCAGTGGTTGATCCTGTGGAACTGTAACCCATCAAGAGTTGCTGGCATTTGTGTAGAACATAGAAATCTAGAAAAATATATTATTTCATACAGTCATAACCATCCTACTGGCTCCCAGAATACCAAAACCCTGTAGGTCTTCGGTAATTTCTTATCTGCCTGAGCTATGATACTCCTTGTATTTACGTGCATTTCATTTTATCAAATTATAGAATCTCTACAGTGTGAAAGCAGGCCATTTGGCCCATCGAATCCACATGGACTCTCCAAACACATCCCACCCAGACACACCACTATGCCCTATCCCGGTAACCCTGCATTTGCAATTGTCAATTAACCTAACTTGTGCATCTTAGGACTGTGGGAGGAAACCGGAGCACTCAGTTGTAACATACCTGTGTCTACCACATCCTCTGGCAGTTCACTCCAGATACACACCGCCCTCTGTATGAAAAGGTTGCCCCTCAGGCCCCTTTTAAATCTTTCTCTGCTCCCCTTAAAATGATGCCGTCTAGTTTTGAACTCCCCTACCCTAGGGAAAAGACCTTTGCAATTTCCCTTATCATGATTTTATAAATGTCTATAAGGTCACCCCTCAACCTCCTCTAGCCCAGTGGAGTACACAGTACTCCACAAGTGGCCTCGTCAATGTCTTGTATAACCAAAACATGACGTCCCAACTCCTATACTCAGTGGTCTGAGCAATGAAGGCTAGTGTGCCAAATGCCTTCCTTACCACCCTGTCCACCTGTGACACAATTTCCAAGGACCTATGTACCTGAACCTCTAGGTCTGTCTGTTCAACAACACTCCCTAGAGCTCTACTATTAATTGTGTAAGTCCTGCTCTTCTTCACCTTACTAAATATAAAACCTCACATTGATCTAAATTAAACACCATCTGCCAGCCCTCAGACCATCACAAGGAAATTAACTTATACCTCGCCAGTAATGTCGAGAGACTAGAGAAGCTGAGATTGCTCTCCTCGAAGCAAAGAAGATTTAGGGGAGGAATAACAGGGTTGTTGAAAATAACGAGGGGTGGTGATAAAGTAGATAGGAGAAACTATTTCTACTGGCAAGATGAGCTATGTCCAAAGGGATTGAATTTAAAATAATTTGTGAAAGGCCCAGGGGAAAAATTGTTTTTATTTTTGTGCAGTGAATTACAATCTCAACCGGAAGAGAGGCAGTAACCGATTCAGTTGTAATTTTCAAAAGGGAATTAGTTTCATAATTTAATTGTAATGGAAAACAAAATCAGAGCAAGGGGAATAGAGCAGGAAGTTGTGACTAACTGGACAGCTCTTTAAAGTGCTGGTACATGCATGATGGATCAAATGGCATCTTTTTCACATACTTATTTTTTGTCAACCTATTTGGGCATATTATGCTACATCTCCATGACAGGTTGGTCTTGAGCTCAGACAACTAGCCCAGCAATAGGGACGCTCAAGAACCATTAATGATATTCTTCCTATGTTCGCTGATTCTGTCGAATCAGTATTCATTACTCCGAACACTGGCAGCATACTGTGTTAGGGATTGGGTGTGGAGTAAAACAGTAGGAGCACATCTCCAACACACGGTACCCTTGTTCATACACAGTCGTGTATAATGGGGTGTCCATTTAACAAATTTAAATTGTGCAGCCAAAGTGCAGTCAGGTGTTCAATTTTAATTTGACTCTTGCTGCATGTGTTTGCTGGGGGTGTTAGGAAATCCTTCAGTGAAATTAATGCAGGTGCTGTGGGGGTTCTTTTCAGCACTGCCTGAAAGCCAAGAGGAATAGGAATGCTTCCACCTAGAAATTGTCAGCCTCCCACACACAGTCTCTCCAGATTGCCAATTTCTTCCCTCCTCTTAATTATATTCTCTATCCCCAATCCTGATCATGTCCTTTCCCCTGCCTCCCAATCACAGATTCTGCTGCTAGTGTAGGCTGTTCCCAAGGATCACCAACTCTGATGAGTTGGAAATAGTGATCGGTGTCATCTGCCATATTGGTTGCCCAATCAACTAGCTGCTTGGGTGAGAAACAGAATCATAAAGTATTAATGATTTCCTGTCATTTTTATCCTTTGCAACATCACCCTCCCCACCTCCCCATAAATATTGGACTCATGATTCCGTGTTCTAAAACTGCTCTGTGATCTGGGGCAAAATGTAAAGATTTGTGTTAGTTGGTAGTCCTAATCAATTCAGTGTTTAAACCTCTTGAATTATCTTAAAAAGTATTTTGAAAAGCATTTCAGTTTTTTGAGTATGCACATGTCAATATTTTCTATGTATAGAATCCATCTGGTTTCTGCCTGTTTTGTTTCAGAAGTGCAAATGTGTATATACAGGAATAAGATAGGGGAGAATAATTTTGCTCAATTGTCTTAGGAGATTGCCTATGCCATTACTTCATATTAAATAAGATTAACTAGATGCATAAAGCTAACTGTTCAGAATAAATGTAAAAACTGACAAGAGTAGCACAGGAACTTGTTATGTTCAAAATACTTCTTTGCAATCTATTTTGGTCCAGCAGTTTGTTTATTATGCCTCCAAAGGTGAAATTGATGTAGCAACTACAAATCAAAGATTTAATTCAATATTTCTGAGGGAAATCATATGTGTCACTTTGTTTTATTCGTTCATGAGATGTGGGCAATGCAGATTTGGCCATCATTTATTTCCACCCCTAATTGCACTTGAGAAGATGTTTATGAGCTGCCTTCTTGAACCACTGCAGTCCATGTTGAATTGGTACACCCACAATGCTATTAGGCAGGGGGTTCCAGGATATTGACCCAGCAACAGTGAAGGAAGCAAAACAGCATCGTTCCAAGTCAGAATGGTGTATGGTTTGGAGCGTAACTTGTAGTTGTGATGTTCCCATGTTTCTGCTGCCCTTGTATTTCTAGGTGATAGAGGTCATGGTTTTGAAGATGTCATCAAAGGAGCCTTGGTGAGTTGCTTCAGTGCATCTTGTAGATGACATAGTCATTGTCTTCAAGGCAGAGATTAATATGTTCTTGATCTCGCGAGGAATCAAGGGCTATGGGGGGAGTGCGGGTAAGTGGAGTTGAAATGCCCATCAGCCATGATTAAATGGCGGAGTGGACTCTTAAATGGCCGAATGGCCTTACTTCCACTCCTATGTCTTATGGTCTTATGGTCTTATATACTGCTGGCACTGTACGTTGGTGGTAGATGAATTGAATGTTTGTGGATGTGCTACCAATAAAGCAGGCAGGCTTATTCCGAGTGGTGTCAAGCTTCTTGAATGTTAGAGCTGCAGTCTTCCAGGCAAATGGTGAGTCACACTGATGACCTAGAAAACATAGAAACATAGAAAATCGGATCAAGATTAAGCCGTTCAGCACTTCGAGCTTGCTCTACCACTCGATATGATCATGCTGATCATCTATCTCAGCACCCTGTTCCCACTTTGTCCCCATATTCTTTGATCTATTTAGCCCCAAGAAGTACAGTGAAGCAGGTCAGAGGCTGGGAGTTCTGAGATAAATAACTCAACTTCTCACTCCCCAAAGTCTGTTCACCATCCTCAAGATATTAGTCAGGAATGTGATTGACAATTCTCCACATTCTGGCTGTATATGGCTATAGTAATGCTGAAGAACCACTATCCAGGACAAAGCTACCCATTTGATCAATTGGCCATTCACCACCTTAAATATTCACACCCTCTGCCACTGGTGCACAGTAGCAGCAGTGTGTACCATCGACAATATTCACTGCTGCAACTCACCAAGTCTCCCTCGACATGACCTCTACTGCTGAGCTGCACAAGAGCAGCAGATGTATGGGAACACCACAAGCTACAAGTTCTTGTTTTTGAGAGTTGGACAGTAGATCTATTCCAGACTCTCTCTCAGGCTTTTGCCTCCAGCACTAGATTCCCTCCGACATAGGGTGTCATCAACTGCAGCCACACAACCATTGAAGCACCCAATGACTGACCACCAGGATATATGAATGGGAATGGCTTCCATTACTCCAGTGTTCAGCTGGACTGTCTCCATGACAGTAGCTTCCACAACTTAGCTTGTTTTTTTCCTGGCAGTTATATTAATCTTACGCAGTTTGGTCATCCAGGGTGGAGCAGTCCTTCATTCCACTCTCCCCAAACTGCTCAGTTAGATTACAGAGGACAAGGACTACCTTTTGAAGAGATGACTAACTCATCCATTTGTCAGACTGAAGCAGAAGCACTCCAGTTGAAGCCGTCTACTCACGATGACCACTAGTGAGTAGCTAATCATGCTTTTGAAGGGCTGGGTCATATGTCTCCACAGAGTAGTTGGGACCCTACAGCACATTTGAGCAATGCTTTGTGCGTTAACATTTATTTTCTGTGCTCTCCATAACATGGTATTGCAAAGAAACTTAAGAGGGCAAAGCCCAGTACTGACATAGCTCATTAGAGGACAAGCGGAAACAAGAGTTGGAAGAGCAGGTGGAAGATGAAGGGAGGGAGCAAGATTCAGAACACAGAGGTATGCCATCTGCAAGAGGAGGTGACTGGCACCAGTGAATCCCTCAAGCATTCACTCAATCACCTTTGTCTATGGATCTCTATATGTTTCCACTCTTTCCATCAGAAATGCCCATGTCCCTTTTCCTCTCCTACTCCTGAGGGATCACCATGACAATCTTCTTCACCATGGTGGTCACAGCATGCAAACCAAACACCCTTCCGTCTGTTGATATTCTTTCTTTCTGAGGCAGTATGAACCCTGTTCTCCAGCAAGAACAAAAGATAAAGAATTAAATCACTGATGGTTTCTAGGGCCAATGCCATTGCCTCATTGAGAGAAGCTGCATATATTTGTCTGGGCAAGTCCTCACCAATTGCTTAGCTCTGAACTTTGTTGAGGGGTCACTAAGTGTCATGAACACACACTTCACTGTATTCAGGAACAGCATGTATCTTCAAGCTTCTCCGCTGGTGTACCCACTGGAGGTTGAACACTCAAAGGTTTATCATCATGGTCTGGAATTGCCCTCACTTTGCCAGAGCAAAGAAGATAATTGAGCCCGCTCTGGCACAGGACCCAGTGTTCTTCACCACACTTCATGCATTCATGATCTTAGCAATGTCAGAGTCTTAGAGTTGTACAGCACAGAAACAGGCCCTTCAGTCCAATTCCTCCATGCAGCCAGATATCCTGAACCGATCTAGTCCCATTTGCCAGCATTTGGCCTGTATCCCTCTAAACCTTCCCATACATGTACCCATCCAGATGCCTTTTAAATGTCATAATTGTATCCACCTCCAACATTTCATCTGACAGCTCATTCCATACAAGCTCCATTGTCTGTGTGAAAAAGTTGCCCCTCAGATCCCTTTTATGTCTTTCCTCTTTCACCTTAAATCTATGCCCTCTAGTTTGTATGCCCCTACCCTAGGAAAAAGACCTTGGCTATTCACGCTATCCATACCCCTCATGATTTTATATATCTTCATAAGGTCACCCCTCAGCCTCCAACACTCCAAGGAAAAAAGCTCCAGCCTATTCAGCCTCTCCCTATAGCTCAAACCCTACAATCCCGGCAACATCCTTGTAAATCTTTTCTGAACCCTTTCAAGTTTCACAACATCTTTCCATTAACAGGGAGACCAGAATTGAATGCAGTATTCTAGAAGTGGCCTTGCCAGTGTCCTGTACAGGTCATCCATGACTACTTGGTTGGGATTATGGCCTTCTCTTCTCACTCTCTGGGATGAGGTCCTCATTCCTCTTTCTTACTGCCTCTTGGAACACCTCCAGTTCATAAAGCCAGGGGTGGCCTTCCTTGGTTCTTGACCCTCTGTGTTTCCTGTTCCATGATGGCTCTCCAATTCCTGGAGGAAGAATTCCTGTTCAGTCCAGCCCCACAAAGGCAAATTGGCTGCACAGTTTTTCCTTCAACCAACTAACAGGTCATGCCAATGAAAATGAGGGCCCATAATTGCTTCCTCTCCATGCCCTACCATCCAGAAATTTTTCTGACATCAATTTCCCATAATTTCCTGGAAGTAAAATCAGGCCAAGAGAATTTTTTAAAAATGTGTTATTATCCATGTAATTAAATTATGCTGATGAAAGCAGACTAATAATGATTGGAGTTATTTTTAGAGTTTCATTAATATGTATAATATCAATCATAAGCATGTACTAATGGGAAATCATAGCGGGTAACTTAGTGGATGAAAGAAGACATAGTGGAGCTGAAGTGCCCATTTTTACTGATGTTGCTATCTAGATATGGGCCTGGATTTTACGGCACCAAAGGCAGTGTGTTGGCAGGCAGGTGGCCTAAATTATCATCAACACTGTGCTCTCTACTTACCTATTGCCTGCCCAGTTAATTCCACGAAAGGGCCTCATCCCATCTTCACTGCGATGTAACCAGCTTTGGAAGACACTGCCATCAAACATCCATCTGGGCGGTTTTGCACTGGTGGTGGTGGGTATATGGAGAGGATGCCTCCTTAACCCAACCACAGGAATTCTTCTATTCCCCAATATTCTCCTTTCCTGAACAGCATATCCTGGTCACCCACTTATGCCAGCAAGTGCCTTCACCTCAACAGTCTCTGCCAGTTTGGCCACAGGGAAGTCCCCAAACTTCAATCCATGCCTGACCTCAGTGTGATATGCCTACCTATAGGCTTCCCTGCAGTATAAACAGTGGGCTGCTCTTCAATGTAAGATCCAGCCTCTTGTTTAGTTAGCATTACCCAGAGCCTTCCCAGCTAAAGAAATGTACACAGGAATCCACAAAGTTAGCGGGGAAGAGGATCCAAGCAGAAACTATGCCCTCTGTTCCAGCAGTACATGTCTTATTCTGTAGTTCAAATGTCCTAAAGCTGCCTTGGAGCTAAGAGAGAAGCTAAGAGTGTAAGCTACGTGAATGGGTACAGATGTCAATCAGGGAGACAGGAGAGTGCTGGGTGGCTGGGTGTTAAGATAGCTTGTGTTGGGGACAGAGATGACAGATAGGTGAGGGGTCCAAGTGCGAGCTGAGTGTGGGTTTAGGATGCCAGGAGTGTGATGGATACAGGTACCAAATAGGTGGAGTTTAAGATGCCAGGTGGGTGATAGGTACCGGTGTCAGGTGAGTGAGGGGATAGGTTAAGTGGGTGATGGTTTAAAGTCGGCTGGATGTTTGGTTCAGGGGGCAAGTTAGTGGTGGGAATCAGGGAAGGTGGGAGTCAGAGCAAGAGTCAGGACCATGGTGAGTCGGATTGAGGGATTTCAGGTCTGGGGTAGGGGCTGACCCAATTCAGCTGTCATCATGCCAGCTGCTTCTCCACCCACATACCACTCTACCCACCTATTATCCCATCCATCTTACCTACTTTACCACCCTTCAAGCTTTCATTTTATCCACTTACCTACTTACTTTAACCCCTTACATAATACACAGCCATCCATTCACTCACCAAAACATTCATACACGCATCCACAAACACGCTGAAAAGATCTAGGGCATTTAAATACTTAGGAAAGTGTGGCAAATGTTGCTGCAAAAGTAGGGTGTAGCTTCTGAGTGATTCTGTCCATTGTTATCTCTGAGGTTTCCTGTGCTGACGGAATTCTTGAGGATCCTCTATCATAAGTTTGCACAAAAATACCATAAGAAGGTAAGAGGATAGTTTTGCCTGATCAGAGTGGGTCTTAGATCAATCGGAAAGGCTATTAGAATGTGGTATTTATATTCACAGGCCTAGAATATAATGGGATAGAAGTTATTCCTCAGCTATATTATGCCCTGAATAGAAAATGCCGGAAGTACTGAACAGTTCTGGCATCACACCTTAGAAAGAATATTTTGGCCTTGAATGGAGTGCATCATACGTTTATGAGGGTAATACTTGGACACTAAGGGTAAAGCTAGGTAGAGAAAGTAAATCAGTTACGCACTTACCCCTTCTCTTCCCTCCTACAATGATTGGTCCTCACTTTCTACCCCACCAGCTTCTGCATCCAAAGGATCATTACTGCCATTTTCATCACCTCCAGCAGGATGCCACCACCAGACATATATTCCCCTCCCTTCTCTTGTCAGCATTCCACAGGGACCGTTCCCATCTGGGACACCCTGGTCCACTCCACCTCCACTCCCACCACCTCCCCACACCTACATAGCACCTTCCCATGCAATTAGAGAAAATGTACAAACCCTGCCCATTTACCTGCTCCCTCCTTGCGTTCTAGGACCTCAGACATACCTTCCAGGCGAAGCAGCAGTTTACCTGCACTTCACTGAAATGACTGTATTCTGTTTGCTGTATAGAATGTAGTCTCCTGTACATTAGAGGAGATTAAACACAGATTGGGTGGCTACTTTGTACACCTACATTCTGTCCGTATAAATGACCCTGAGCTTCCAGATGCCTGCCACTTCAATGTACCGCCGTGTTCTCACTCCAACATGCTGTCTCAGGCCTGCTGCAGTATTCCAGCGAGACAGACACACATAAAAACAAACACACACACACACACACACAATGGTTCCCGAAAGTCAGAACGTTAAGGCATGAACTAAGCGAAGTAGTGACATCGTCATAGATAGATTGGGCAAAATTACTTCTGCTAGCCAGGAAGCCAGGACATGGGGTTATGGTCTAAAAGTCAGGGCAGGCCTGTTAAGAGTGAATTTATTTCACAGACAGGATGGTAAACATTTGGAACTCTCTCCCATAACAGCAATCATTATTTTTAAAACTGAAGTTAATATAATTTTCTACTTCAACATATTAAGGAATATAGAGCACAGACATATGGCTGGAGTTAAATCACCGATCAGCCGTGACTATATTGAATGGTGGAACATGTTTGAGGGGCTGAATAGCCTATTTTAGTTTCTTTGTTCCTTTGTTATGAACACCAAACAAGATATGATGCCGAGTAACGGGTAGCTTAGAAAGGAATGCTTGGTTATTACCATAATTGCATTGTTTTGGAAAAAAATGGACCAGGGAGGAGGATAATGGCTTTCAGATAGACGACTTATGGAACCTAACTAAAACTCACAAAAGTGAAGGCATCCTGGCAACAATATGCACTGCTGCTGGTCCCCTGGCTACATTACATTCCAATTCCTCTTGCTTCTCATAATCATTGGAAGAGATTTTGTACTCTGTCTCTTGTTCTTCCTGTAGGTCCAAACCAGTAGCTGTGTAATGTTGTGGATAGTGTAGCATAAAATTACCGTTCTAGTAAACCTGGCTAGTCTGTATCAATGGATTCCTCCAAATCTGTCTAGACATCTTTAAAAGTGTCTTCAACATGCTTCCGTTTGCTTCATGTTGTACCTGGCCGTCCTATGGCTTTCATTGTATCACTCCTACCTTGAAGTGTTGAGTTCTTCATGGGTATTGTGGTAAGATTAAATGAACAAATGAAAAAATACAGCACAAGAACAGGCCCTTCAGCCCTCCAAGCCTGTGCTGACCATCATGCTCTAATTAATCTAAAAACAAACCTGCCATTTTTCAATCCGTATCCCTCTATTCCCTCCCTACCCATCTAGGTGTCTCTTAAATGTCTTCAATGTGCCCTCTTCCGCCACCTCTTCTGGTAGTGCATTCCAGGCTGCTATCACCTCTGTGTGAAAAACTTCCCTTGCACATCTCCTTTAAACTTTCCCCCTCTGACCTTGGACCTGTGCCTGCTTGTAATTGAAACTTCAACCCTGGGAAAAATCCTCTGTCTATGCCTCTCATAATTTTGTAGACCTCTATCTCCTCTCAGCTGCTGTCTTTCCAGTGGAAACAATCCTAGTCCTTTTAACCTTGCCTCATAGTCAATGCCCTGGAGACCAGGCAACATCCTGGTGAAACTTCTCTGTACTCTCTCCAAAGCTTCCACATCCTCCTGGTAGTGTGGTGACCAAAACTGCACACAGTACTCCAAATGCGGCCTAACAAGGGTTTTATATAGCTGTAATTACATCAGCAGTCTCTCTGAAGTAGTTAGACTGCTTCAATTCTTGTTTACTTTTGATCTATTTAGACTCCCTTCACGTTGAACATTAAGATTCTCCGAGGCATTCAACTGCTCTATAGTTCCTCAAATTGTTGACTGAAACATGTGGTCAAATATTTCTGTGACTTGTTGATGAGATTAGTAACACGCTCTTGCCGCCATTAGTGCAGATGAATAATTTCTGAATATTGAAAATCAAATTTGGACTTGAGCATATTCTAACCCTGGGTAGCTTTTCCTTATCTGCTTGAATTTGTTAAACTATTGCTTGATGGATATTTATGAAGTTTAAATCTTTTGTCTAAATATTAGTTCACATTATTGTTCCATGTGCACAATTGTAAAGGTGTGTTAATGACTTCTGCCATTGTAGGTGCGACATCATCCATTCTACCTGAAGCTTCAATGTCCTCGAGGCTGTGTTTGAGCTCTGAGACTTCGTTAATACATGATTCCAGTTCCTTAATCCAAGACATCTCAGATGTTGTGCTCAGTTTATTGGCTCTCAAAATATTTGAACCTTCACTAATGTTCGTTTGAGAATGAACTGGCTTAAGATCTTTTTCAGCCATTAGCCGTTTAGTATCAAGTCATGTGTGCCAATTCATTGCACTTATCCTGCAATACTGGTAGATTCTTTACGTTCAGCTGTGTTGCTTGCACACTTGACAAGGTCTAATTCATGTCACAGGGTGCAGCTGACAACAACTGCGGCTTCAAGGTACTGGTCTCCCTTCGTTTCACTGTCCATTAATCTTCATCTTCATGTCTGTCCTTTCTCTATGTTGCCTGTGTAGCTCCATGTCTCTGTGAAACTGACTAAGCCTGAATTGCTCCAGTGGGGTCTCTTAATGATGTTAACAAAGCCTGTTTAATTCACATAATTTCTGCTGAAAAACTTTGAGTCCTGTTTTCCTCCCATTGCTGTAAAGATCTCTGTTTCACTTCAATTTTTTTTAATGCACCATGCTTTAATGCTTTTCTGGTTGTCTGCAATGCTCTCTCTGCAGGCGTTCTCCCACTCCTTGTCAGCTTTTCCATGGGCTTTTCTTCTCTACAGCCTGGTGTGTAGATGGGCCTTGAAACCATTATTCGCTTCTTCTTATTGCTGTTGGGACTCTTTTCAAGGTATTTCTGTTAGAATACCTGGGGTCAGATCACTGGCAGGCCTTGTCCTTCACCCATAGCACTGAATTGTTGCTAAGCCTCATTTGTGCTGTTCTGTGCCTCTGCCTCTAGTGCTATGGATCTGATCACCATTGGTGCCATGTAATAAAGTGATGTCTGTTCCCAGGTCTGTGAACATTACCAGGCTTCATTAAACATAACGGTATACAAGTACAAGGGATTTTAAAAGGGGCCATCTTTTGTAAGCATATAGACTCCACTTCCAGTTCAATGTCATGTTAAAATTATGTAACACTGGAAGACTGGAAAATCCATGGGCCCACAGTAGCATGCATTCTAATTCAGAAATTAAGATACTGAGATTGATAATCTGCCTCCTTTTCAAGGAGTTACTTCAATGCTGTTGAACATGCTGCAGTCAAATGTGAAATTTCACAGATTCCTGATGCCTTGTCAATGTCAATGATTTTAACCCTTCAATCACACCAAGGTCCATTTGCTTCTGCAAGTACATATTAATCCCTGCATGTCTGTGAATACCCTGCTGGTTTATTCACCTGAAATAAAATATTTTGTTTATATATGACCCTTAGTGTTTCAGCAAAGTAAATCACTGTAAAACCGACATCAATTAAAATGATTTGACCGTAAAGTGATATTATCGTTTGCATTCTGAGATTAATTTAGTCTATTACCTGTTAAACCAGCACACAATAAATAACTTTCACTGAAATACACAAACTCAATAACTAGCTTGATCAGAAAAGACAAGAGGGCACTCAGTAAAATGCATACCTCCTTCTACTGTGTTAACTCAGCATTCCTACAATTACACAGCTCTAAATCGAGGACTTTCTCTTCTGTCAATTTGTTGCTCTGTAATTACAAAGCTAAAAGAAAAAAGATCTCCATCGCAATGGGGAGGCTTCCAGTCAATCCACATCTAACAATCTGCTCTAAAAACATTTCTTACATATTGATACCTGTAGCAAATACCACTGGAGCCACAGAGACAATCAGCAACATTCTAAAACTATCGACAGCATTCTAAAGCAAACAACCTACAATGTTCTAAAAAATAGTCAATTTGCCCAATCATCCAATCCTTTAAAAAAAATTCAACAATCTGATCTGCAGCTTTTCCAAAACTTCATTAGTTCTTCATTGAGCTACAACCTGTGTATCAAGTTTTGTTTAAACCTGACCATTAAGTTTTGAAGTATATTGCTTACAGACAAATGGACTAACGAGATGAAACCATTACCTCCATCCACCTTCAGAAAAATTGTTTAACTGTGACCTTATCTCAGCATGCATAGGAATAATCACAGAAGGGTTAGGCCATTTAGGCCAAAAAGAGGCCATTTGGCCCATTATGTCTGCACCGGCTCTCCAAATGAGCATCATTACTTAGTGCCATTCTCTTGTCTTTTCCCATACCTTGTACATTAGTTCTATTCAAATTATAATCCAATGCTCTATTCAGTGCTAAAATTCAGCCTGCCTCCACTACACCTCCAAGCAGTACATTTAATGCCAATAAATGTATTAAGAAGGATCACTGAATTTGTTCTGTATATTTTATTTGTCAGTACTTTAGAGACGCAAAAATTGTTTAATGTAATCGCCTTTCTTCTTACTTAACCAATACAAAGGAATATATATGTTTACAGATAAAGAATAAAAATTTCCAGTCAAATAATTCAATTACTTATTTCACAGCATACTGAAATTTGACACCTTTCTATTCATTTGTCTTTCTTGATTATTAAGTTGCAACAGTAATGACTGATTAACATTTCTTATTAGGAATGATTTGTAACAGCATTATCAATTAAATGTGTTCATCTGGTACTACAGTATTGAGAACACAATGGGGATAGCTTTGATTTACGTGACAGTGTAAAGTGAGTGACAGCAAATCAGAAGTCTGTTTGAAGTAATTGGAAATAAAACTCAGAAGAATAGCTGATTCACTGTTGTCCATTTTCCATATTGCATAGTCTCAAATGATCAGTTATGCTTGACACACTGGGCCTAACCTAAACTCAAATCCATGTACAATAAAGTACAATACTTTAGTTTGGAATTTGAATTGGGCCCACTGTGACAAATTCTATCGTTTAGAATACTTGCCTCATAGCTTGGCATTCTTCACCTTTTCTTTCCTTCCTTAGATAAATGACGTAGATGTGGGAATTAATTGCAATATTTTCAAATTTGCTGATGGCACAGAACTAGGTTGGAATGTAAGCTGTGAGGGAGATGTGCGGAGGCTTCGAACGGAATTGGACAGGCTATATGAATAGGCAGGAACGTGACAAATAAAATATGTTAATAAATATGAAATTTTCAGTTTTAGTAGACAGGAAGACAGATATTTCCGAAATGGTAAGAGGTTGGGAAGTTAGGTGTCCAAAGAAGCCTGAGTGTCCTTGTTCAAGAGTCATTCAATGAAAGTTAGCAAGCAAGTGCAACTATCAATAAGAAAATAAGCTGGTATAAGAACAAAGCTGCTGGAAAAGCTCAGCAGGTCTGGCAGCATCTGTGAAGGGAAAAAGAGAGTTAACGTTTCGGGTCCAGTGACCCTTCCTCAGCTTCTCCAGCAACTTTGTTTTTGTTCCTGATTTACAGCATCCGCTGTTCTTTCAGTTTTAAATAAACTGGTATGTTAGTTTATAGGCAGAGAGATCAAGGGCAGAGAGATCAAAAGATCATACAACTGGTATCAGAGGTTCACCACTCTAATCCTGGGATGGAGGATCTTGAGGAAACTGGATCTGTACTCTCTAGAGTTTTGAAGAATGTGAGATGATCTAATTAAGACTTATAAAATTCTCGCAGGGAATGATGGGGTAGATGTACATAGGACATTTCTCTGGTTGATGACTCTAGAATCTGTGGACATAGTCTCAGAATAATTTGTAGTCCATTTAAGACTGAGATAAGGAGAAATTTCTTCATACAGAGGGTGGTGAATCTTTGAAATTCTCTACTTCAGAGAGCTGTGGAAGCTCAATCGCTGAGCATGTTCAAGACATTAATAGATATCTAGACACTAATCACATCAAGTGCTATGGAGATAGTGCGGCAAAATGGCATTGAGATAGAAGATTCATTATAATCTAATCGATCATGGTGGAATTGGCTCATTGAACTGAAGGTACCACTCCTGTTCGTGTGATTGAGCTAAATTCAAATTAGTATTGTTTTATCTCTCCCATAATTTCTGCTGTTATTAGCTTTGCTTCTCTCTTACCCCAAAATATTGTGTCACTTTCAACCTCTACTCACTGTCACAACATTTCCCTAATACCATTAATGCCCTCTTTCTCTACCTTTCATTCATAAATTTATTCTGCCTTTGTCTCATTCTGTTGCTGTGTGATTCCTGCAAAGAAATAAATTCACCTTTTACATCCTGTAGCCGAGAAATCCTTGTTTTTTTTCTGTTTCTGCAAAATCAATTCTTTATTAATTTATTAGAGTTGCCATTGATTGATGGGGAAATTATAATACATTTTCCAATATGGATGTAACACTGTAGGGACTGGGATACTGTGGGGATTTCAATAAAACATTCATTTTCCAATTTAGTTTGATAAATTGTAATGGTATTTTTCCTGAATAAATTAATTCTGTTAACCTGATAGCCATTTTCATGGTATAATTTCCTGCACAGTCTTCAGAACAGCTACACTACAGATAGAAAGAGGAATCATAATTGCTAATGATCAGAAATGAAACAGAAAAGGCTGGAAACGAAGCAGATTGATTCACATCTGAAAATAAAAAAAATAGATTTACTCCGAGTGAACAGCCCTGCCAATTACACTAATCTATCTTTTCTTTCAGCTGCTGATCAACTTGCACGTTTTCTGTTCATTTTTCAATTTTCTACTACAATCAGTCTCTATTCAATATAGCCCTTGTGTTGTAGTAGCAAGATCGTCATTAATTGAGCTGTCATTTCTGACCAGCTCCTGTGGGATCATCATCTTCTCCCGTGCACTACAACTCATGAAAATAACACACACAGCTGACTGCTGATTCTGTCATATTCTCTGTTACAGCATTAAAGTTTGTATGAAAGTTAGTAAACTATTTCAGTTTACTTCTTAAATGTTTCATTTATAGACTAGTGACATTCAATATTGTTTTAAATATTTAATTTTTTATATGCTGGTAGATTTATTTAACAATACATATTGGATCATTAATTCACTTATGCTGAACGTTACTCGGAATAATTTTATTTACAAAACTCTGACTTCAAAAAGATTGCGACTTTGTAAATCTGTTCTTTGCTTCCTCAGAGTTATTTTTTCACTTGAAGTTCCAACCAGAGTACCTTAATTCTACAAAGAATTGTAAAAACCTTTTATATTGGTATTAAATGAATGAATAGCTTGTAGTTGCATTGTGCCATTAGTGTGGGAAATAACCCCAAGGTGATCTACTGATGCATAAAAGAAACAGCCTCAAAAAGAAGAGAGGTCTATAAAGAGGTGGCAATGACCAAGAAGGTAATTCTAGAATGTGGTTCTGAAAGCATGAGATATTAACTGTTTATGAAAGTAGATGGGAATGCAAAAAGAGGCTAGAATCAGAGAAATGAGAGATTTGATAAAGGGGGTGGAACTGTTGTTGGACTGGATAAGATAACAGAGATAAAATCATTGATTGGTTTGGGAATTTCAAGTTGTGATCTCCTATACCCTAAATACCACAGAAGTACATAATTATTACATTGGCTTAAATGGCTCTTAGTCATACAGCGTGATCACCCAACATCAATGGCACCTCTGAATGTGTAACACTTGGGTTCTGTACCTACTAATGATCTTGTTGTGAAACTGAAATAAAGATAAACTGTGTACATTAATTTTTAAAATCATTCATTAATTCATGGCACAAGCAGTCTGGAAGGAAGCAGCTCAGTGATATTTAAAGGGATTATCAGTTATGTTTAAGTAAGTCTCTAGTCAGCCATTTTTTGGTTACATTGGCTACTCCAACTGAGTTTCAAATGTTTTTGGTACTGGCCTTTTGAAGCTGTAAGACAACTTCTGACATCTGTCAACGACGAATACCCCGCAACACCAGCTACTTAGTTTGCTATTGGAACTGGTGAATGCTGAAGAGAAGGAGTAGCATATCAGATCGCAGAGACTTACAACTACTGTGAGAAGAGGAGAGAGCAGAAGAGGCATTACATTGTATGAATCTACAGAGATAGAGTATCTTATCTGTATTTTACTGAGGAGCAGTGTGCTTGGTTTGTCACTTCACCAGGAAGGCCATGACAGAACTATAATATGTGTTTTTGATTACTATGTGCAAAAATATACTTTTCTGATAAATTATCCATAAGTTCAATACAAAACAATTAAAATAAATATTACAGAAAATACAGTTGAAAGAAGTCAGATTCCACAAGTTAACAGCCCCTTGGTATGTTATGGCCTTTCCCCTTGCACCTCGTTGGCCCCAAGCTTTAGTGCATCCCTCAGTGCTAAATGTGCCAGCTGTTTTTGTGACTGCAGTGGTACTTGCTATAGGTTACAACATGGTACTTGTCAGAAGCACGTTGTCATGCATTTTTTTTCTTTATTTATTAATGGGATGAGGGTAATACTGACCAGGCAACATTTATTGCCCATCCATAATCACCCAGAGAGCAGTTGAGACCACATTGCTGTGTGTCTGGAGTCACATGTAGGCCAGACCAGGTAAGGATGGCAGTTTCCTTTCCTAAAGGGCATTGGTTAACTGGATGGGTTTTTCCAACAATTGACAATGGATTCATGGTCATCATTAGATTGTTAATTCCAGACATTGTATTGAATTCAAATTCCACCATCTGCTGTGATGGGAATTGAAGCTGGGTCCCCAGATGTTATCTGGGTCTCTGGATTAACAGTCCAGTGATAATACCACTCAGCCATCGCCTCTCCAATCTCCAGCAGGTCCTGGCCTGTCAAATCCCATAGAGCAGAATACAACTCGACTGGTAAGCCATCACTTCCAGGAGTTCTATTCTATTCAAAGGGCTCAAGGACCTTATTCAGCTCATCTAGAAATAACGACTGGTCCAACCTCACCCACATGAACTGTGTCAGCTGTTGTCATGGTAACTTCAGACCAGCACCAGTTCACACACTTCATTCCCTGTGGCTATAATACTGATTGTGGCCTTGAACATCTACCCTTACAGTTAAGGTGTATCTACTTGTTTTTGTAGAGTGTGGTCAATTTGTTAATGTGTGTAAGCCTTTTCATTGGTTTTTTATGCAAATGCAACAATCAAAGAGGGCAATGCATGTGTGACCAACACTGTAAATTTCAGATTGCTGCACTGTTTAGCAGGAAGACTACTCATTGCCATTCCAGGTTGCAATGGATGGTATCAGCAACTACACGAGTTATAGTATGCTGCTGCATTGAGAGGATACCCTTGCTAAATACAAGTTAATGTGATTTCCTATCGATGCAGTAAAACAGGAAGAACACATTCTGGGCTTTGCCAGAATAGTAGACTTTCCACAAGATAATGTAATTATTCTCTAGATGTGTGGTCAAAATCAAGAACTCGTATATCAACAGGAGAGGCGTTCACTCATTAGTTTGCAGCCTGTGAGGAATAACAGACCATCACGTCATGCATTTCTTTGCCCAGTTTCCTGTCAGTGGCCAGGATATATTTATCTTTAACAATGCCACTTGCTCTGTTTTCTAACCAGATCATTGGTCATCAGGCTGTCAAATTTTTAATGGCAGGATGAGTCAGTAAGAATGAGGCTTTATGTTGGTACATCTATTGGGATCCTTTAGTTCTGATGAATCTCGAAGGGCACAGAGGCCAAAATATTGGCTACTAGTATTGAGAATTATGAAAAATGGATGTGCAGAGACTCAAAGCAGCCCAAATTTATCTTGCATAGTGTATGAGAGAAATATCAGTGTAAAATGAAAAAGAGGATTGTGATGCAAAGACGTTAGAGGGGTGTCTCCAGCTTCAGTAGTTACAGTGCTACTGATGTACTGAAGGCTAAATTTTCCATTGCTGCCTCTTTTAATGGGACAACAGTTGGCTAGGCTGTCCTCTCTGTGCCTGTTGTCTGATGGTGAGGGCCAACTTGCCTTGCAAGAATAAATGAACTGAGAGACTGTGGCCTGATAAACAGATTTCAGATGTGGTCAAATCGTGGTAATGGTACATGAACGACATAAAAGGTGTGGAAGTGTGAAAGAAGTAATTGTGCAGGAGCAAAATATGCCAGTAGGAGCAGAACGATGTTCGGTGAAGTATGCTGTTGTGATTGGAGGAGATTTCTGGAAATTGGGAATGGAGGAACTGATGAGTTCTTGGACTGCAAGTGGTGTTGAGCCAAAGAGACGGTAAGAGAGATATCAGAAGGAATCTCCCAGGGATATCTCCAACTGTGGCCTCTTGCACATCCAGATTTTAATTATTCCACTACCGATGGCCACACTCGAAGTTTCCAAGGCTCTAAACTCTGTAATTGTCTGCCTAAGTCTCTCACCTCTCTTTTTTTCACTTCAAAGAACTCCTTAAAACATTGCTGTTTTCTACTCCAACATCTGCCTAATAATTTGTGAAGTAAGTTAGGACATCTAACTACTTTGTAAGTGTTACTATTCATGTTACTAAACTACTTCTAGCATTGTAACAATGCTTCTCTCATTAACCTGTTCAAATATCTCTGTGCACTGTTTGTGGTCAATTTGTCATCACCTCGTTCTTCCTGGTCACCTCTTCCACCACATCCTCCAGTGCAGCATCTTGGAATCAACAACTTAACTGATTTCTACACTTTATGTCGTTGATTATATTACGTAAAAGCAAATTACCCTTCTCCTTTAAGAGCTGCAGGTTGTTTTAAAATGGTGTCACTGGGAACCCAATTGTCCAACCTCCATCTGATGAATTTCCAATAGATAGTGATTATTGCTGGCATCATAGAATCCCTACAGTGTGGAAACAGGCCCTTTGGCCTATCAAGTCCACACCGACTCTCAGAGAATCCCACACAGACCCATCCCTCTATAACCCACCTAATCTGCACATCCATGAACACTGTGGGTAATTTATCATTGCCAATCCAACTAGCCTGCACATCTTTGGACTGTGGGAGCAAAACAGAGCACCCAGAGGAAACCCATGTCGACACGGGGAGAATATGCAATCTTCACACAGACAGTCGCCCGAGGGTGGGATCAAACATAGGTCCCTGGCGCTGTGAGGCAGCAGTGCTAACCACTGAGCCACCGTGCCACCTAAATACATGTCAATATGAAATAAGGAACATATATCGGTTTGGTTATTCCTATTCCTAGCATGTTCAAGCATGCATTTCCAGTGCTAGTTGTGGCAAGTTTATAACTTCTTAAGTCAAAATTTCTGAATTTTTAAAGCAAAGGCTAACATTTTCCCATTGGGAGTAAGGGAAGATAACCACTTTCATGGATACTTGAAGAAGCTAGGAATAGAAATGATTGATAGATACTTCATAGTAATATAAATGTCTATCACTTACATGCATGTGGCAGTGGAAGCTGTGATTTTGTGATATTCAGATTTTCAGTTAGGCCACTGGATGAAAGATTCTATCTGATCACCCATTTCAAGGGAGACCAAAACAGCAATGAAGCCTGTTCTGTCTACGAAGTTGAGCCTCTATTGCAGAACTGATATTGATAACAATTACAGAGAATTTCCTGATTTAGGCAGTCACCCCTTCTGTCCCTTCATAAATCAACATCCATTTTTCCTATATGCTTGTCAGTGCTTTGGTACAATCCTTTTTACTAAATGTGAAAAACTGCTTTTATTTTTCTTGGAAGAAATAAGGCTGGGGCAATGGGTAAATAAAGATATAATGGAAACATTTTAAAACATCATGAGACAACTATTGCATAAGTGATGAAAAACAACTAATTAATATGAGTAACAATCAATTTTTACTACTAAAATTATATGTCATATAAAATGAAGAATGAGGTTAGAATTAGGACTGATCAATTATTTCATTGGTAAGATAATTACAACATTTTAATTTCATGACAGAGGGCATTCTGAAGATGGCTTCCCAATCATAATTAGATTGATGGCTACAAGTTGTCATCCATTCATAGTTAATGGGTAGAAAATATAACCCATTGTATCTGTACATGAGCTTTTTGATAGCATGAGAAAGTAACTGCTTAAGGCACATTATGTTGTCAAAGATGACAGATATAATCACTTTGTAAAACATTTACAGAGGACATTTCTGAATTTTTTTTCTTTTTGCATACTCTTAGAATAATCATTCTTTGAAAACTACTGCTCAGGGTTTTCTTTCGTATTTCTATTTGGAAGTAAAATCATTGGGCTGGTCTTTAGTCCATTATAACATCAGAATAATGTCTATTTTGTTGACTGTATCTGGAATGTGAGCAAAGCCTAATGCTTTCTCATCATGTCGTGTCCAAGTAAAAAGGGGTGTAATTGTTAGTCTTGGGACAGACCCTCAGTGACCTTTCGAATTTTAAAACATCTAATACAATGTCCTTTTCTCTCAGTATGGTTGGAATATAAGGGGGATGAAATTAAGCTTCAGTGGGTAGATTTTTCATGTTGAGTGCAATCACCTTTTCTGACTCATGTTGTTCCCAGTATAGCACCCATTTGAAATGTGTTTTTTTCTTTCCCCTGGGTTACCGCTCAATCTTATTTGAAGATTTGTAATCCAAAATCTGCCATGTGCGGACTTGATGTATTAATGTTTTAAAGTGTTTGCTTTATCAAAAGCTTTAAAAATAGCTCTGTATATATTTGAAAATGATCATTTGGTACTGTTTGATTTATTAGGCAGCAGTAGTCTTATGACTGAATATCGCTTTCAGCTGAGGAAGAGATAAGTGTCTCTGAGACTAGTATTTTAAATTTTAAAGGCAATTATGAGGGTGAGGACAGAGCTAGCAAAAGTGAAATGGGAAATAGGAAACATAGAAAATAGAAGCAGGAGTAGGCCATTTGGTCCTTTTATACGCCATACAACATGATCATCCAACTCAATACACTGTTCTTGCTTACTGTCCATACACTTTGATCCTTTAACCCTAAGAACGGTATCTAATCTTTTCTTAAAAGCACTCAATCTTTTTGGGCTCTTTTTAAATAAACAACAGCATTCAAACAACAGCATCTTTTTGGGCTCAACTACTTCCTGTTGCAGAGAGTTCCACAAGCTCACCATTCTCTGGGTGAAGAAATTTCTTCTCATCAAAGTCCTGTATTCTTAAAAATGGATTGTGGCTTAGGGCAATAAAGATTCTATAGCAAATATTTAAGGAAATGTTTCAGAACACTTAACTGAAGTATATTCCTGTGAGAAAGAAAGATTCCAAGAGAAGGACCCTCCATTTGTAGCTGATTAAAGAAGTAAAAAATATTGTAAAATTGAAAGCAAAAGACAAGTGGTAAGTCTGAAGATTGGACAGAATATAAAGAACAGCAAGGAGTGGCTAAAATATTAATAAGAAGGCAAAAAGCTAGACAGAAATATAAAGCAGATAAGTTTCTTGAGATAAAATAGTAAGATAATAATATATCAGCAGGCATTTAAAAATAAAAGGAGAATATGAAGCAAGAATTAGTCCTCTAGTGTACATGTCTGGAGAATTAAAATTGGAAAATAAGGAAATGGCAGATGAATTGAAAAGATATTGTGCATCTATCTTCTCTGCAGAGGATATAAATAATATTCCAGAATCAGAAGTTTAAGGGAAGGGGAATCTTAATACATTTGTACTCACCAAGGAAAGGGTACTGAGAAAGTTATTGTAACTAAAACCTGACAAGCCCTCGGGCCTTAATGGACTTCGTTCAAGGTTCTTAAAAGAAGGGGCTGCTGAAATAGTAGATGCATTCGTTTTCATTTTGCAAATTCTGTAGATTCTGGAAAGGTCCTACCAGCCTAGAAACTGGTGAATACAACTCCCCTATTCAAGAAAGAAGTATAAATAGGTTAAATTAATGGGCAAACATTTGGCAATGGAACTATTCCATCTTGGTAGGAAGGATAGAAAAACAGTGTATTATATAAGTGGAGAGAAAGGAATCTGGGTGTTCTGGCACATGAATCACATAAAGTTAGGATGTAGGCACTACCAGGGATTTGGAGAGCAAATTGAATGCTGTTGTTTATTTAAAAAGAATAGCCTACTAAAGTAGGCAAGTTTTGCAAGAGTGGTACAGGGTGTTGTTGAAACAAAATCTGGTTTATTATATACAGTTTGGTTTCCTTAATTAAGTAAGTATCTCAATGAGTCAGGGGCAGTTCAAATAAGAACCAAAAGAACTGCGGATGCTGTAAATCAGGAACAAAAACAAAGTTGCTGGAAAAGCTCAGCAGATCTGGCAGCATCTGTGGAGGAGAAAACAGAGTTAACGTTTCGGGTCTGGTGACCCTTCCTCAGAACAGTTCTGAGGAAGGGTCACCGGACCCAAAACGTTAACTCTGTTTTCTCCTCCACAGATGCTGCCAGACCTGCAGTTCAAATAAGGTTTGAGTGAGATGTGGGTGTTATCCTATGAGGACAAGCTAGCCCTCTATCCACTAGAGCTTAGGAAGAAAAGAGATTATTGAGGCGACAAAGTGAGTGCTGAAAGAATGTTTCTCCTTTTTGGAGAGACTAAAACTAGGGGGCACCATTTAATAATAAGGAGTCTTCTGTTTAAGGTGAGGACAATTTGTTTCTGTTGGAAAATTTTGAGCCTTTGGAATTCCCTTCAGTGGAGTGCTGTGGAATCAGAGTTTTTTCAATACCTTTGAGGGATAGGTAAATAAACTCTGACTGTCTTCTTAGTCAAGAATCTGTCAGGGATTGATAGGAATGTAGAGCTGAGACCACAATCTGATCAGCCACGATTGTAATGAATAGTGAAGCAGGCTTGAGGCAACCGATGGCCTACTCGTATTCCTAATTTGTATATCCATAATACAGCCCTGAAAATTAGCTTGTCTGAAAAATTAAGCAATTTTAATCATGGTGTCAATTCCCAAACTGCGAGTAAACTGATTTTAAATGACTGGAAGTTACTCTTAAAATATACAAGATTATTTTCTAGTTCGATTGGAAGAGAGTACAGATTTCTTTTTTTGTTTGGAAACATTACACTCAAAAATGTTATTATTAGTTTGTGCCAGCTTAATTTTATGTTTCCTGGAACACTTGTAAACAAACTCAATTATAGCTATGACGCACCCAGCAATTTGAAAATTTGTCCAAATGTGTCTTGTCCACAAAAGCAGTGAAATCCGTCCAGCCAATTACTACCTCATCAAATTCAGCAGCAAAGGAATGCCATTTGCAGTGCAATCAAGCTGCACATTGGCAGGAGTATCCCTAGCATAAGGAAACATGCTTGTGTGTGTTGAAATCCAATCATCTCAGTCCCAGGACATAGCTGTAGGAGTTTGTCGGGGTAGTATCATAATCCCAACCATCTTCAACTGCTTCTTAAATGATCTTCCCTTCATTATCAGTTCAGAAGTGAGAATGTTCACTGATGATTGTGCAATGCTTAGAATTATTCATCACTCCTCAGATACTGAAGCAATACATTCTGGCATGCAGCAATATCTGAACAGTGTTCATGCTTGGGCTAATAACTAGCAGGTTACATCAGACAATGACAATCTGCTACAAAAAAAATTCTGATCATCTTCCCTTGACATTCAATGGCATTACCAAAACTGAATCTCTGTTCAACATCCAGCACCTTAAATTATGATTGCAGTTTGCACCATCTTCGTGATAGCATTTTCCAAAGCCATTACTTCTGCCACCTAGAAAGACAAGGACAGTAAGTGCATAGGAATACCACTGTCGTATTGTCAAATACCACCACTGCCAGCTTATGGTATTTTGGTTTGGGTAGTTCACTGCCACAGTCTTCCTTTATGCTGCTTATAGGGCCTGTTTAATTATTAGCATAAGAGGATAGACCACAGTGAGTCTAAATGTAAGAGGCTTACATAACAGGTAGTTTATTTCACACTAGTGGTAGGTACAGCTTACATTAACTTTCTAGTCAAGATGACAAAATCCTCTTGGGAGCTATGCAGAACACATCTGCTCCCTTCAGGTACTCATACAAAACTCAACTGCTTCCACCTGAAGACTGTGTAACATCGTCAAATTGGGTGGAGCTTCATGTAGTTTGAATATTAGCCCTCTAGAAACACTTTGGGTATACATCCACACCATTTTGAATGCAGCAGTTCAAGGAGGTGACTCACCATCATTTTCTCAAGGGCGATTAATGATAGGCAATAAATTCTGGTCTTCCAAGTGATGCTTAACCCCCACAAAAATTTAAGAAAATAGCAGAAACTCCCAATGATGATTAATTCACATTGTGGGTAATGGCTGTTTAGTGGGTAGGATACCCTTGCAACAAGATGCTTTAACAGTTAACAAAAGGATCATTAGAATTTGAGTTGACCTGAATAGAATTTGCACATAAAAGTCTAAGAACATAAGAAATAGGAGCAGGAGTAGGTTATCTGGCCTGTCGAACCTGCTCTGCCATCCAATAAGATCATGTTTGATCTTTTTGTGGACTCTGCTCCACTTACCCACCTGCTTTCAGTGTTCATCCTGAGCAGCTATGGAGCAGTGCAATCACATATGTAGTTATCAAACTTCCTCTAATATACTAACAACCATATTGGACACTTGAGCAACTGTTTAACACCTGACAAATGGACACAACAATAATTGACTTTTAGGTCAAGATGTAAATACTTTCTAACAATCGTCTATTTCTTTCTGGACTAGCAGGTATCCCAGACAAATCCCATAAATATCTTTGAACTGCTTAATATCTGTGAAACCTACAGATAATTATAACATATTAACAGAATTAGCTGAGTGGTAAGAGACAGAAGGTGGTGGTAGAAGGCTGTCTGTCTGACTAGAGGCCAGTGTTCAGTGGCATACCACAAAGGTCAGTGTTGGAATCCTTATTGTTTGTGTACATATAAGTCATATAGATGAGAATGTAGGGGGGATGATGAGTAAGTCTGTGGTTGACACACAGATTGGCTGGATGGTTGAGAGGGAGGAGGAAGGTTTTAAGCCACAGGATGATATGTATGGGTCGGTCAGATCAGTGGCAGATGGAATGTCAAGAGCTGATGCACTTTGGAAGAAGTAACAAGACAAGGGAGTATTCAAAGAATGATAGGACACGAAGAAGCTCAGAGGAAGAGAGGGATCTAGGGATATTTGTCCTGAGATCCCGGAAGGCTGTAGAACAGGCTAACAGGTGGTTTAAGAAAACAAATGGATCACTTGCCTTCATCAGTCATGGCATCAGATAGTAAGAGCAGGGAGGTTATGTTGAAGCTCTATAAAATTTTGGTTACGCCATGCTGGAGTGTGTGCAGTTCTGCAGTTTTATGCAATTTAGAAAGAATGTGATTGCACTGGAGGGTGGTACTGAGGAGATTCACCAGGATATTGCCCAGGTTGGAGCTTTTTCGCTATGAAGAGAGGCTGAATGGGTTCAGTCACTTTCTTTAGAGCAGAGAAAGCTGAGAGCAAACCTGATAGAGGTGTATAAGATTGCGTGTCATGGACAAGGTTGATAGGAAGCAGCTGTACCCCATGGTTGAAGGGTCCATACAAGGTGACATAATTTTAAGTTGAAGAGAAGGAGACTCAGAGGGGTTTTGAGGACAAATGTTTCCACCCAGAGTGTGGTGGGAATCTGGAATGCACTGCCTTGGAGGTTAGTTGAAAATCTCACAATCTTTAAAAGGCGTGTGGATGAGCACTTAAAATGACATAACATTCAAGGGTATGGGCCAAGTACTGGAAAGTGGAGTTAGTGTCGATGGGTTGGCACAGACTCAATAGGCCAAAGGCCTATGACTTTATGACACCTGTCAAATATAGATTAAACTATTTATAATGCAAAACAGGTATCAAAAGCAACTAAATCCCATAAGAATAGCTTACTGAACTTGAATTCATTAGTAACGTGGTTGTGTGCCTAGTGGGGAAATGTTTCTTTCATCTGGGATTTGAAGCTCTGACTTGCTAAATTTTCCAATGCTTTTCATTTGCTTGTTTCCATGTAAGTGAGAACAACTTAAGGAAATTATATCACTGCTTATAATCACCAGAGGATCAGTTAAAATATTCTGGGAATTACTCTGAGATTTTAGACTTTTCATTGTTTTCAGGGTAGTTTAAAATATTGCGTAAATGAAACATTGTATTGTTTGATTCTTAATTCTTGTAATTAAAGTTCTTCTAAGTGAATTTGACTCCTCACAGTAACGTGAACCACGGTCTGACAGCATGGCGTTATCCTGCTTTCTCAATCTTCCTTTTCAGCATACACATCCCATCTTGGTTCCAGCGCTTTATTTTAGGATTAAATGACGTTTGTTCATTTTTCTATCTACAATATACACCTAAAAATTCTGATTGTGGGAAATGATGGTCTGCTTCAATTGATGCCTTTATGTAATAAGCCCAAGTTGAGACACATTGAGAAATTATATACTGCAGTTAATCTATTATTATTCTATCCTATCCATTCAGTCTGCCATACATAATGTTTTGTAAATTGTCTATATATTTCAAAATTTCAGGAAGTAATCAGGTGATTTCAGTTTATAGTTTTCATAGTTTTCAGTTTATATTTTCCCCAGCATTGCATGCAATTGATAGCCTTCTGTCTTGTGAGACAACTTGCCTTGATGGTCAACATCGCATGCAAACTATTACAATCAATTGCTTGGCCGATGGGACATGATATAACAAATTATTTCCAAAACAAATTTCTTAAATAGGTATGGAAGGAAGAAAATGAAAGAACCAATGAGATTGGTCATGCTGTCCTTCATTTAATTTTTTAACATTATCACTTGAGTGTACAGTCGAATCAAAATGTGTTTTGAATTACTATTTGCTTGATTCCATTTGTTTGTTTTTCCAGTTTTGAATTCATTTCAGTGTGCTACATGTTGGCCCTTGAGATTTAATGTCTGTGCTTTATGATTCATGTTTGAATTTTGATAGGGGATGAACAAAAACGTTTTCACAGACTGAATTTTTGGTTTATGTATATTCTAACAGTAAATGTTTCATTCTTGGAAAGAAGCTACATTTTTAAAAATGATTTGATAACTGAATTTCCATTATTTTGAGCAGGAAGTATGCAGTTTGAATTGTTTGGTGTTTTCTCCTTCGGCTCCCAAGCCCCACAATCCATGAATGACCAATCATTTCCATAAATACATTAGGCAATCTGTTCTGATTACACACAAATATTTTCCAAATGATCCAAATTACAAAAGTGTTATTTTACAAATTAAATTCTCTATTCAACCTTGTCATAGAATGAAATGTGCTAGACATCTAAGTGTAAAATACCAAATTACGTCAACAAGTTTAAATATATTTTCTCTTAACAGATTTTTGCAATCTTTGCATTTGCAACATGTGGTGGCTACTCTGGAGCACTGAAAGTCAGTGTGGACTGTGTGAACAAGTCAGAAAGTAACCTGAACATTGAGATAGGATTTTCTTATCCTTTCAGGTATGCTTTTAAATTCATGCTGTGCTATGTATACCGTAATTCAATGTAGAAACAACTAAATCATTCACTTATGAGCTCAGCACCACCTTCTCAAGAGCAACTAGGGATGGACAATAAATACTGGCCTAACCAGTGATGCCTGCACCCTATGAATGATTTGTGTAAAGATTCTGAGAAATCCAAATGAAGTTCTACAAAATGAATTCATTATGCTTCAGAATTTTTAGATTATTTCCTTAATAATCTTCAAAAGTGAATTAATCAATTATTTTATCCTGACATTGAAATTAGATGAGACAATGTTTCGTTACATTTAAAATTGATAGTTCTCCTTCATAAAGCGATGTTTTGTTGATAGTTGTAAAATAAGAAGCAATCTTTATACGCAAATAAAAATCTAGTATGAAATAAAAATTGGTACATTGTGTTGAAATCATGTGATGCATTGAGGGTGTGTCAACTTTGTATTAGTTCATTGCACCATTTTCTTTGTTATGATGGACTAGGTCTGCACAAGTTTTACAGCTATTAAATGTTTCACAACTTTTAAAGGCATCACATCTCTGAACTATCACTTCTCTAGAGTTTAAAGTGTAATTGGCTCAAATAACCACTTGGTTATTGAATTGCCAATATGATATCCAATTGTTTGACTGAATGTGAATGCATTAACAATTGACAAAATGTGACAGTGAGAAAGAAGTTATCCAGTGTTCAAACAATTGCACATTCATGTTTTAAAGTTACTTTTCACTAACCATCATTCATATGAATTTATCATAAAATGAAGAAACTTATTCTAATTCTTAATTAGAGAATCCATACAGTGCAGGTGGAGGCCATTTGGCCCATCAAGTCTGGTACAACCCTGCAAACAACATCCCATTCAACAATGAACTAATTCTATTTGGATTCTTTCATACAATTTTCCGCACTATTATGATTCCAACTCATGTTAATACTGGACAAGGCAGATCTCAGAGTGAAACATGGCTTGACAAGCCATAGGTTTTACTTTGAAGGTTAGTTATTATCATGGTCAGTCAGTGAACATATTCTCAAAAACAAAGAAGCTAAATATATACATAAGACAAATTTGGAAAGAGCTTAACATAACAGCAAAAAGAAAAAAACCTTTTCCAGCAATATCTTTCACAGATACTCAATCACAGTGAATTATCCCTCCTAACTTAATCCTTTCTTACTTAATTTCTTATTTAACTGACAAGATTGTAAGCAATTCTTTTCTGAGACTTTATATAACTTCATCAGATGTGATTTTCTCCATTACTATCTCTCCCCACAATACATAGGCACTAGCCGCTTTATGACTTTTCCTAACTGAGCATTAATAAATGCCCTATCTACGTAAACTGCTAAAACAGTTTTCAGATTACTTTCCGGCTCTGAAAGACCACAATGCTGCAAATTAACTGCCCTTCTGCTGGTATGAAACTGTTCTTCTCAACTGAAGATTGATTATGGCCTCTGGTTTATCTTTCTGTTTGCCAGAAAACTTCAATTTCATAAACATTTCATCATTTAACTCTGCAAGTAAGTTATCCACACATTTAGTTTAAGTCATATAATTTTTTGTAAATTATTTTTGATGTCGCTGTACCTAAATTACTTCTTGAACTCTTAAAAATGATGTCAAAACTTCCCATAATTGATTGTTCGTTTACATCTTCCCAGGTTTCACAGAGATCAACCAAATCAACTACATAGACAACATAGTAACATCAGTAACCTTGCTGGTTAATTGTTGAAAGGTTTCTGGTGCATTTATCATTTCAAAAGTGATTGTAGTGATTAAGTCAATCTGGTGTTATAAAAACTGATATTTCTGTGCCTCCATCACAACAATGGAACTTCTCAATATCCTTTTAATAAACCAATTTAATAGCATGTGGTGCTTGTCCAGTACTCTCAAGAAAACCCTCCGATAATGGAATCAGATATAAATACACTTTTGACACCGTGTTGACTTTGCAATAATCGGTAGTCTTTGTGGTCTAGTTTTGTCACCATTATGATAGGTAGACTTAAGATACTATGATTCAATTCAATAACATCATTTGTCTTCCAAGAACCTCCCTCATTTGAGCTAATTCTTCTAGACTGAGTATATAAGAATGTTGTTTTACGGGTCGCATAGTTCTTACATTAGCATCATGTACAGCCAAACACGTTTCTCCGGGCCTATTGATACAATTCAATTCCTGAGTCTGTAGTAGCTTTTTTAAGACATTTCAGTAGGTTTCTGAGAGGTTATATTCCTTCTAACATTTTAAGCACCTCTATGTTACCCAAGCAAATTAGTGGAGGACCATCTTTTACATTTTTAATTTCTGAATCATTCTCAATTCATTCTAATGTTTTTATCTCACTCAGTTTTTTTCACCACTGTAAATACACTTCTGTCGTGACTCTGCTCCCTGTGATTGTTTCACTTGAATGCATTAACATGGTACACTTGGTGTTCTTTTTCTCCAGTACACATTACTCATTGCACAATTCTCACAATTCACAAATGAGTTTCTTTTGATTTGCTTGTTCAGCACTTTTCAAACATTCTTAGGCCAGCTCACATTTTCTATTTTCTCTCCAAAACTCAAAACATAGATTGGAAGTGTAGCCTCTGAGATTTGGTTTATACAGTTGTCTTTAATTCATTTAATGGTCATCTAGCCTCATGTGTGTATACCAGTTTGAAGAGACTGAATCCTGTGGACTCATTAGCAAACAGTAACAAGGCTATACCTTCATCCTAATCATTAGGACAGGTGTATATAAAAATAGAAATTGCTGGAGAAACTCAACAGGTTTGGCAACATCTGTAGAGAGAAAACAGAGCTAATGTTTGAGACCGGTGACCCTTGTTATGGTGGGTTAAAAATAGCCACTTTGAATCTTAGGTTCAGCAAGCAGAGAATCATTCACGCATATGCTGAAGAAAAGCTTTGCCTGCTTTACCCAGGATGGTTTGTCACAAAATATAAAGGTTTCAGCACGGTTTATAGTTCTCAACTTAATGCAGGGCTCCCCATCTTATTTCTGTCTCAGCATTGGGTCTGCTGGCCTCTGTGACAACTCAGCCTTTAGCTTACACTTATCTTCCTTACCTGTGTAACAATAGATAATTGTTACAACTTATATTCTTAACTAGGATCTCCATGAATGCAAATATATCCCATCTTTACTATAGTATTGGCTAGACTTACAATTGTGCTTCAAGAAAATGCTTATTGCTACGTTTGTCTATTCTAAGCTTTGGCCATGCATTTAAGTATCAAATTTAGTCAATTCTTTCAGTTGAGTCTCTCCTGTTGGCCATGCCCAGAATCCTTTGGGATCACCCACCTGGATAGTCTGCCCAAAAACTGTTCAGAGATCTTTCTGGACTTTGTTGTGTGTCATATCCCTAAACACTTACTTCACACCTGTTATGGCTTGACCTGTATCTTAATGATTGGGTGCAGCCTGATTTTCCTAGGCTCCAGGAAACCCCTGTAATGTAGCATCCCATCCCCTCCCACCCAATTTTTCTTGCTCCTTGGTCACAAGTTAGCTAGCCCCTCAGCCAGCTGTCATGCCTCCAGCTGTGGCCTACAGGATGCAGGTAAAAAATGTTTACAAATTGTACAATTACCAACAGGTCAACTGATCCAAATCCAAGGTTGGATTTGTACAATATCTTCCCAGTTCTACAAATCTATGGAGGTCTTAACATCCTTAATGCCTTTCTTAATGACCCAATTTTTCTGCCCTAGGTTGGGGCAATCCGTGGAGCTTTGCTAATGTCCTTGTGGTGTCCAGTCAGATGCCCTGCTAAAGACAGTACCTCATTGCCAAACATATTGACGTCACCCTGTAGGTGACCTCTATCTCTGAAGTTTTGTCAGTATATATTGAACTGTTTGTTGGTCCCAATCCATACTCAGATTTCCAGTGTAAAGCAGAAGGTCGGGTTGGGCACTTCATGGATTTTACATACGTAACTAAAAAACTTTTATAGAACATAGAACAGTACAGCACAGTACAGGCTCTTCGGCCCACGATGTTGTGCCGAACTTTTACCCTCAACCTAAGGTCTATCTAACCTCCACCGCTACCTTATGCTGTCATCCATATGCCTATCTAAAAGCTGCTTAAATACCCCGAATGAGGCCGACTCCACTACCCTCTCTGGCAATGCATTCCACGCCCCAACCACTGTCTCAGTAAAGAACCTACCTCTGATGTCTCCCCAATATCTACCTCCTTTCACTTTAAAACTATGTCCCCTCGTAAAAGCTACCTCCACCCTAGGAAAAAGTCTCTGGCTGTCTACTCTATCTATACCTCTGATCATTTTGTACACGTCTATCAAGTCACCTCTCATCCTTCATCGTTCTTTTGATTAGTAGTTACACAGTACTCTCCCTCACAAGCATAAGCAGCCTGTTTTGATTTATAGCTGGAATCAGTTACTTCTAACGGATTCACGGATTAGTTGTGTTAAACTCACAAGTTGCCTCAAGATCACGATGTACCCTATAAGGACTGATAATTACAGTTTGGCGGGATGATATGTCCTTTTGATTTAGTTCCCATTAAACTCCTTCTGGTTTATACACAGTAGGATGTCATGGTATGCAACTTAATCAGATCCTTTAATCATCCCGATATGTTAAATCTGACAAAGAGCACAGGGTTGGGTTCCTGATGGCATTACAGCTATGATAGCACCAATTTCATCATGACCCAGGAAGCACTTTTACAATTTGTTTGGATGGAATATAACAACATTCCTCTGAATTCTGTGTGTCACTAATAGTTTCCTTATTCCTAGCTATGGATTAATCAAACCAGCCATTAACAGTTGGCGTGTGTATGCAAACGCAGTTTCAAAACAAATTTTTCCTACTATCCAATTCGATGCTATCAATTAAATCTCAGGCCAGTACATAGAGTCAACCCTTTTACTAGCTGTACTTCTTGCAAATCTACTGTCATGAGTGCCTCAGCTGTACCTTGGGGCAACAAATTGCAAGCCCTTAGTACTTCTCACCCACTCATGATGTGTAATCACTTATACTCGAGACTTGACATGAATGTATGGCCACATTAGTACAACTGAATCAGGCCTGTTCTTACAGCTCCTCATTCCCGGAGCTGAATGACTTTTCCAGTCAACATTCACCTGATTAAATCTATGTTCTGCCCAGCCAATTGCTTCAGGGTTTTCTCTGGCATTGGCCTTTAATTCGTTAAATTATAGGCCATTCCTAATGTATTCCCAGTAACATCATTTTAGGTGTCCTGTTCTTATGATGTTGTTCTCTGGAGGAAACACAGCATTGGGACATGTGTCAACACAGTGTGGAGCTGGAGGAACACAGCAGGCCAGGCAGCATCCCTGGAGCAGGAAAGTTAATGGTTGGGGTTGAGACCCTTCTTCAGAAATGGGGAGGGGGAAGGGAGCTGGGAAATAAATAGAGGGAGGAGGGGTGGGGCTGGGGAAGGTAAGTTGGATGGTGATAGGTGGATACATGTAGCGGGTGGTGGGGATTGGTCGGTGGGAAGGGTAGGGCATGTGTCAACTTCCAATAACTGTACATTGTTATATTAAAGCATCTTACATTGGTGCGTCCTAACAATTAATAATATTCATACCCAATTCCTGATAACATTGTCCTTCAAGTCCGATATGAAGGGAGGTAAACAAGTCCATTTTGGCAAAATCTTAACCATTCCTACAACATTCCTTGTACAATTCCGGGCCTTTGGCAGTTGTCCCCTTTCTTTTCCAGCAAGTTCTGTTTTTGCCTCCTTTCTCTCCCTTGGGCAGTTGCAAATCCTGCTCGGGATGAAGATAGGTCCTCTTGCTTATTGACCCATATTGCTGCAGTTACCAGGAGTGTAGTTGTCATTACAGCTACTCTGCAGTTGCCATTAATCTGTAATGAAACAAACACAAAAGTAAATAAGAAATGTGGTTCTGGCCCTCCTGTTGGCGGAAGCCGAATGTGAGTCAGAAACCTTGAGCTGAGACCATTGGGTATGGTGTCAGCCTGTATGGCATTCCTGGAAAGTAAATACCACTCTCATCACTTTACGATTTTTCCTTTTACAATCTATGTGTACAGAATATAGCTGGATCTGTCTCTGAGCTGATACAAAACTCTGTCGTTTTCATATTTAGCCAATGTTGCTAAACTGAGGTTAATAACCCATGAAGGCACTTCCCTTCCTAGTGGGCGGTTTACATATTGCTCTCCATGTGATTAAGGGTGATCAGTGACTCCTGAGCAGCTCAATTCCTGCTCTCTGTACTCAGGCACATCAAATGAGTACCGCTTGTTTTGAGAATCAGAAGTTCTCGAGAATCAATTCCAGTAACATACTACAAGAAATTATATGACTTGAACCAAGTGTGTGGATGACTTACTTGTGGATACTTTACTCATGGCTTAGTGGAAGTGAAAATAACAAATTGTTTTACTTTGCGTCCACACACAGCAGTTGGAGTGTCCTCTGCTGAAAGGGGAGCTTGCCTTCTCTCATCTCAGAAGCGGTTGTCTGTCCAGTTTCCTGTTAAATTCCAACATCCTAAAGTCACACGCAGAGTGGCCTGCTTTCCTGTGTGAACCTCTCATTACCTGAGCTGCCACAATTGTTCTTTTCCTAAGTCAGTCTTCCTACCACTCATTTCCCTGATTTTTACACAGAATTACTTCCTTTCTCCTCTTTCAGTTTTGTCCATTTTCCCCATTTCTGATGTTTATCTGGAGTCCCTGACCGGTCCCAGCCTTCCTTAATTATTTTACTCAAGAACTTCGTATTTAAATTTTCAAGACTTAACAGAGTGACCCTTTCAGTCCCCAGCCTAAGTTTCTGTCTGCCTTGGCTGATGTTACATTTATAACCTGACGGTTCTGTCTTTAGGAAACAATCTGTCCCATTTTTACCTCAGCAGATAAGGACATGATTCCCTCCCATTTTACCCTGCAGCAGTTTATCTATTCACTTCATTTTTCCCTCAGAACAGTTACATTTTGTGTACCCAAGAAAGTGAACTGTAATTGTGGCATCGAGCTGTCTCAAGTCACTGCAAAAACAATAGCAGGAAGTGCTGGAGAAACTCAGCAGGTCTGTCAGCATCTGTAGAGAGAGAAACAGACCGGCTGAGTTTCTGCAGTATTTTCTACTTTTGTTTCGGATTTCCAGCATTCACAGTTCTTTGTTTTACTGCACAAACAATCTTGTCTTTTGGTTCAGCTCTTCAAATTGGCTTAGCAGCTGCCATTTCAAATGCTGACCCAAAATCTAATGGATGGTGAAATAAACAGACTCATCCTTCCTCTGATGTTACTGCATTGAGACAATTGACATTGCTGTGGCCAATTGATATTACAAAAATCCTACGCGCAATGTCAATTTTTTTTGGTTGTTTAAATAACCACTTTGTGTCTTAGGTTCAACAATTTATTCAGAGATTTATTCAAGCATATGCTGGGACCGAGCATCACCTATTTATCCAGGATAACAAGCATGGGGCTGGATGAACAAAGCAGGTCAAGCAGCATCATAGGAGCAGGAAAACTTGACGTTTCGGGCCGAAACCCTTCATCAGAAATGGGGGAGGGGAAGAGGGTTCTGAAATAAATAGGGAGAGAGGGGGAGGCGGATAGAGGATGGATAGAGGAGAGGATAGGTGGAGAGGAGGCAGACAAGTCGAAGAGGCGGGGATGGAGCCAGTAAAGGTGAGTGTAGGTGGGGGGGTAGGGAGGAGATAGGTCAGTCCAGGGAGGATGGACAGGTCAAGGGGGCGGGATGATGTTAGTAGATAGGAGATGGGGGAGGGGAGATTTTGAAGCTTGTGAAATCCACATTGATGCCATTGGGCTGCAGGGTTCCCAGGCTGAATATGATTTGCTGTTCCTGCAGCCTTCGGGTGGCATCACTGTGGCATTGCAGGAGGCCAAGGATGGACATGTCATCTGAGGAATGGGAGGGGGAGTTGAAATGGTTCGCGACTGGGAGGTGCAGTTGTTTGTTGCGAACTGAGCGCAGGTGTTCTGCAAAGCGGTCCCCAAGCCTCCGCTTGGTTTCCCCGATGTAGAGGAAGCCACAACGGGTACAGCGGATGCAGTATACCACATTGGCAGATGTGCAGGTGAACCTCTGCCTGATGAGGAAAGTCTTCTTGGGGCCTGGGACTGGGGTGAGGGAGGAGGTGTGGGGGCAGGTGTAGCACTTGCTGCGGTTACAAGGAAAAGTGCCGGGTGTGGTGGGGCTGGAGGGGAGTGTGGAGCGGACAAGGGAGTCGCGGAGGGAGTGGTCCCTCCGGAAGGCAGATAAGGGTGGGGAGGTAAAAATGTCTTTGGTGGTGGGGTCTGATTGCAGATGGCGGAAGTGTCGGAGGATGATGCGTTGGATCCGGAGGTTGGTGGGGTGGTATGTGAGGACGAGGGGGATTCTTTTTTGGTTATTGTTGCGGGGACGGGGCGTGAGGGATGTGTTCCGGGAAATGCGGGAGACACGGTCGAGGGCGTTCTCGACCACTGTGGGGGGGAAGTTGCGGTCCTTGAAGAATGAGGACATTTGAGATGTGCGGGATTGGAATGTCTCATCCTGGGAGCAGATGTGGCGGAGGCGAAGGAATTGGGAATAGGGGATGGCATTTTTGCAGGAGGGTGGGTGGGAGGAGGTGTATTCCAGGTAGCTGTGGGAGTCAGTGGGCTTGAAATGGACATCTGTCTCTAGGTGGTTGCCCGAGATGGAGACAGAGAGGTCCAGGAAGGAGAGAGAAGTGTT
>JAHRHZ010000069.1:23768368-23795693 GCA_024137785.1 Ginglymostoma cirratum | reverse complement strand
GGCGGAGGCGAAGGAATTGGGAATAGGGGATGGCATTTTTGCAGGAGGGTGGGTGGGAGGAGGTGTATTCCAGGTAGCTGTGGGAGTCAGTGGGCTTGAAATGGACATCTGTCTCTAGGTGGTTGCCCGAGATGGAGACAGAGAGGTCCAGGAAGGAGAGAGAAGTGTTGGAGATGGTCCAGGTGAACTCCAGGTTCAGGAACACATCCCTCACGCCCCGTCCCCGCAACAATAACCAAAAAAGAATCCCCCTCGTCCTCACATACCACCCCACCAACCTCCGGATCCAACGCATCATCCTCCGACACTTCCGCCATCTGCAATCAGACCCCACCACCAAAGACATTTTTACCTCCCCACGCTTATCTGCCTTCCGGAGGGACCACTCCCTCCGCGACTCCCTTGTCCGCTCCACACTCCCCTCCAGCCCCACCACACCCGACACTTTTCCTTGTAACCGCAGCAAGTGCTACACCTGCCCCCACACCTCCTCCCTCACCCCAGTCTCAGGCCCCAAGAAGACTTTCCACATCAGGCAGAGGTTCACCTGCACATCTGCCAATGTGGTATACTGCATCCGCTGTACCCGTTGTGGTTTCCTCTACATCGGGGAAACCAAGCGGAGGCTTGGGGACCGCTTTGCAGAACACCTGCGCTCAGTTCGCAACAAACAACTGCACCTCCCAGTCGCGAACCATTTCAACTCCCCCTCCCATTCCTCAGATGACATGTCCATCCTTGGCCTCCTGCAATGCCACAGTGATGCCACCCGAAGACTGCAGGAACAGCAAATCATATTCAGCTTGGGAACCCTGCAGCCGCATGGCATCAATGTGGATTTCACAAGCTTCAAAATCTCCCCTCCCCCAACCGCATCCCAAAACCAGCCCAGCTCATCTCCACCTCCCTAACCTGTTTTTCCTCTCACCTCAAGCCACACCCCCATCTCCTATCTACCAACATCATCCCGCCCCCTTGACCTGTCTGTCCTCCCTGGACTGACCTATCTCCTCCCTACCCCCCTACCTACACTCACCTTTACTGGCTCCATCCCCGCCTCTTCGACTTTTCTGCCTCCTCTCCACCTATCCTCTCCTCTATCCATCCTCTATCCACCTCCCCCTCTCTCCCTATTTATTTCAGAACCCTCTTCCCCTCCCCCATTTCTGATGAAGGGTTTAGGCCCGAAACGTCAAGTTTTCCTGCTCCTATGATGCTGCTTGACCTGCTGTGTTCATCCAGCCCCATACTTGTTATCTCGGATTCTCCAGCATCTGCAGTACCTTTTATCTCTGATACCTATTTATCCAGGATGGCTTGTCCTAAATTACAAAAGTTAAAGTCCTCAACTTAAGGCAGCACCCATCTACCACCTCTGTGTCGCAATGGATAATTGTTACAATATTCGTTCTTAGCTAGGACCTCCTGGAATGGAAACAGAGTCTATCTCTCCTACAGTTTTGGTTACATTTCCCATCATGCTTCAAGAAAGTGTCCATAGCTACATATTCTAAGCTATTGGTGTGCTTTTCGATTTCCACTTTAATCAATTAACTCACTTCTGGATGTTCAGACAATAAACTCTAATCATGACCTTCAAAGTTTGATGCAATCTTCCTGATGTTCTCTGATTGTGAATGATAATTAAAAGATGAAAATGATTTTATGCTCAAACTATTCATTATTGTTTGAATATTTATGACATAAAATTTGAACACTGATCTCATAGTATTTCTTGGAAATCCATATCTTTGCATCTTTCTTGAAACTTAAATAGATTAACTTTTCCACTGTATTTTTGCTGTAGAGTCATAGAGTCATAGACCCTAAGATCCTACTTATCCATGCTGACCAGATATCCTAAATTAATCCAGTCCCATTTGGCAGCATTTGGCCCATATCCCTTCCTATTCGTATACCCATCCAGATGTCTTTTAAATGTTGTAATTCTACAACTTCCTCTGGCAGCTTATTCCATACATGTACCGCCCTCTGCGAAAAAGTGGCCCCTTGGGTCCATTTCAAATCTTTCCCCTCTCACTTTAAACCTATGCGCTCTAGTTTTGGACTCCATTACCCTGGGGAAAAGACCTTGGCTATTCACCCTATCCATGCCCCTCATGATTTTATGAACTTCTGTAAGGTCACCCCCCTCAGGCTCCGACACCAGGGAAAATAGCCCCAGCCCTTTCAGCCTCTCCCTATAGTTCAAACCTTCCAACTCTGGCAACATCCTTGTAAATCTTTTCTAAACCCACTCAGTTTTGTGAAAGGCACTGCCTCAGGGAATGTTGTTGAAACATAGATAATTGCGAAAAGAGACTGATCCTAACTCTTAGTTTTGGTTAGGCCCTGACACAATCTATAAGACTCTGTTAAACAATTCTTTGAAAGCTCTTGATGGAAATTGAAGGCACAAGTTTAATTGATGATTGGGGTTTCCCCACTCTGTGATATGTTTGCCATGTTGGAATATTGAATCACATTTTAATGTAATCCTAGCCAAAGAAGTGCTTTAGTATTTTAGCCTGCATTATTCAAATAACATTTGACTTTACATTGAAATTTCATGTGCCAGTCATAAAATTATATCACAATATTCGGATAAAACTACCAGTCCAAAAATATGCAGGTAGATTGGCTGAGCTGAATTCCCATAGTGTCCAGGGATGAGCAGTCTAGCTGGATTATGCATGGAAAATGCAGGGTGATAGAATAGAGGGGTGGTTCTTCAGAGGGTCAGTGTGAATGCAGTGAGCCGAATGGCCTGCTTCCATGCTATGAGGATTCTATGAATCTATGATCTGATGAACGGCTGCCCTTTCCTCATCAGCTTGTCTTCGTTGTGATCTCTATTTGCTCATTAGCATTTTGTCTTTTGAAATAATAATGCTAGATATTGATTCTGATTCAATTTCTGAGTAGACAGTTTGGCATCACTCTCATAATTCGAAATCCATCTATTGCATTTCAATTAAAGCGGATCAACTAAACATAATCAGCCTCTTTCTAATCCTGCATCATTTTATTTAATCTGTTGAAAGTGGCAGGTAACTGAATTTTAGTTACATCCTTTTCTCGTAGATAAAACAAAGAACTGCAGATCTTCATAGATCATAGAATCCCTACAGTGTGGAAACAGGTCTTTCAGCCCAAGAAGTCCACACCAACCCTCAGAGCATCCCACCCAGACCCATTCCCCTATAAACCCACCTAATCAACACATCCCTGAAAACTACGGTGCAATTTAGTATGGCCAATCCACCTAGCCTGCACATCTTTGCACTGTGGGAGGAAACCAGAGCACGTGGAAGAAACCCACGCAGACGACATGCAAACTCCACACAGATAGCCACCTGAGGGTGGATTTGAGCCCGGGTCCCTGGTGCTGTGGGGCAGCAGTGCTAACCACTGAGCCACCATGCTGCCCAGCAAACAAAAATAGAAATTGCTGGAGAAACTCAGCAGGTTGGGCAGCATCTGTGGACAGAAGACAAAGTTAATGATTCAAGTCTAGAGACTCTTCTTCAGAACTCCCATCAACATAAATACTACATTTTCCTCGCTGCTTCTAACTCTAGAGTCTGAAGTCTTGAGCTGTAGCGTAGCAGGGACTTGAGCACAGACAACAGAAAAGAAGGGTGTAAACAGAGGAGGGTGGAATGGGCTCAGAAAAGAAACTCATGCAGAATGGTCTTCACAGAGAACTTTTGTGTAACAACGTATCAGCCAGAAGCAGTGTCTGAGACAAGAACTATGATTCACCTGGAGGGTGCCCATTGAACAGTGCTGCCTGCTAAGCAGGATGGATGGCTGTGAAAATCATGGTAGCCCTTAATGTCTATCCTACCAAATCCTTCCAGCTTGACCATGTGGCAATACCAACATCTCACAATTCTTCGTGCTTTGCTACATCAAGAAACAGAGGCCAAGTAAAGGGCATTTCATAGTCATGACTCAAACCAGTGAGGAGGAGTAGGACGTTTTACTTTTTTGGTCAAGGATGGGATGTGAGGAAGAAGCTTTGAAATTTGATGGTCTGTTGAGAGAAATACACTTGCAATGTGGCAGGGAAGAACCAGGGGAACGGTATTGAATGGATTGCTCTGCATGGACACAATGGCCAAATAACTTTTGTTGGAGCCACAATGACTCTAATTTATTGCCATGTTTTGCCCAATAAATTTAAATATTCAATTTTATCTTTTTTAAATAAAGACTGCAATCAATTAAGTGCTTAAATCAGTGTTGTGAAGAAGGCTCATATTTCTGTCAAAACATTAACGCCCTTTTCTCCCTCCACAGATGCTACCAGATCTGCTGAGTTTGTTCAGCATTTTCTGTTTTTGTTTCAAATTTCTAGCATTTGCAGTACTTTGCTTTTAATTAAATCACTGTATTCACTAATTCTAAAATGTCAACATATAACTTAATCAATTGGTTTTACAAGACATATCTGAAATTTATGTCAAGCAAATGCTGCAAATATACAATGTGAGGGAATATTGTGGTGAAATCCCACCTGCCACATAGATGTGTCATTACAGGTGAATTCTTTATTTTTAATAAGGAAATTCTAACTAATGCTGCACAAACTAACTGATTCCCAAGCAGTTTTGAAGCCATCGCACTGATTTTGACAATTTTGAGTCAGTTCAATTCTTTTTCAGTTGAATTCAGTCAGCTTTTAAGTCTCATGTAGTATTGAAAAATGCATCATATAAAATGTATTAATGTTAAATGCATATATGTCCTGTAAATCCTACCATCCTAAGTTATAAAACCTGCTTTTTAAAAAGGAATTCTCATAATTTCTTTAATCAAATCACTTATGTCTTTCCATATATATGGATATCCACTAGATCTTAATTATAATTTTATGTTAGTCCTGACTACCGCAAAAGGAAATGATTGTCACATTTGTAACTATGGCAGCTGCTGTTGTCATTACCCATATGTAGTTCATAAGAATAGATATTAATGTTTCAATGTTGAAGAATTTGTAGTTCCAGAGCTTCAGGTATGGGCAGCTGACCACATGGCTGCCAGTATATGTTGAAGAAAATTGAAAAAGAAGGTCAAATTTGAATGCAGAACATAGGGTTAATGGCAGGATTCTCGGCAGTGTGGAGGAACAGAGGGATCTTGGGGTCCATGTCCATAGATCCCACAAAGTCGCGACCCAAGTTGATAAGGTTGTAAAGAAGGTGTATGGTGTGTTGGCTTTCAGTGGCAGGGGAATTGAGTTTAAGAGCCGTGAGGTTATGCTGCAGCTCTATAAAACCCTGGTTAGACCATTATGAACATTATGGAGGGTCCTCTAATATACTAAATACTGTATAATTTCCAATGCAGTAGGAGAATGATTTCACAGATGAAACCATTGATGCGATTAAATTGTGATGGGTTTGATGTTAATCGTTCACAGGAAATTGTCATGCAGTGTGAACTGTTAACTGATAATTCGCTATTGTTATTTCTATTTTTACTATGGTTAATTGTCATGTTTCTTGGCTATGAAAATCTCACAAACTGCAACAAAATGAATAACATTTGTCTGAATTATTTATTTTAGACTATAAAATTGCTGCCAGCTAGCAGTAGCAGATGAAGACTGACTTAATACAATGTAACAGTCCCTTGTGTCTAATAGCTATTATTGTATTTAAGTTTACAAAAAAAAGTTTTTTTAAATTGTAGTCTTAAAACAATATAAGCTAACAAATAGAGAAGAAAGCATATTTTCTCTCAAGCACAAACAATGAATAATGCTCTTCATTGGAAAATATAGAGACTGTCACTCAAACCAACACCTGCAGACAATTCTTTGAAACCCCCTCACATTAGAGGCAAATGAAGAAAACCAGGCAATCACTGATCTTTTATTTTTTTCCGGGAAAGCATAGTCTCTTTTGTTTACTGAAAAGGGAATATTTAATAAAGAGCCTGTTGTGTTTACATTCACACACATATACAGAGATAATCAGTGATTAGACGTAGAAGATCAATGTCAAAATGAAATAGGAGATCTGTGATTGAAAGAACCATGTGTTTAAATTAAGTTCCTAATATATTATTTATATCAGAGTAATGCAGAGATTGTTCTAATATCTCACCGTTTATTATAATGACTGGAACATCTTAAAGAATTACAGAACTTCCAATAAACATGTACCTATAGCAGGATGTCTTGTCTCCTTCTGGAATTTTCTCCCTGAGAATCAGGAGTCAGTCATTTGACTCACAAGCTCCATTACAGGCTAGATCAATCAATAGACTTTCAGGGATCTATGCACATGGACACCGAGATCTCTCTGCTCATCCACACTACCAAGAATCTTACCATTAGCCCTGCACTCTGTATTCCTGTTACTCCTACCAAAGTGAATCACCTCGCACTTTTCCGCATTAAACTCCATTTGCCACCTCTCAGCCCAGCTCTGCAGCTTATCTATGTCCCTCTGTAACCTGCAACATCCTTCCGCACTATCCACGACTCCACCGACTTTAGTGTCATCCGCAAATTTACTAACCCATCCTTCTACGCCCTCATCCAGGTCATCTATAAAAATGACAAACAGCAGTGGCCCCAAAACAGATCCTTGCGGTACACCACTAGTAAGTGAACTCCAGGATGAACATTTCCCATCAACCACCACCCTCTGTCTTCTTACAGGTAGCCAATTTCTGATCCAAACCGCTAAATCACCCTCAATCCCATGCCTCCGTATTTTCTGCAATAGCCTACCATGGGGAACCTCATCAAACACTTTACTGAAATCCATATACACCACATCAACCACTTTACCCTCATCCACCTGTTTGGTCCCCTTCTCAAAGAACTCAATAAGATTTGTGAGGCATGACCTACTCTTCACAAAACCGTGTTGATTATCCCTAATCAAATTATTCCATTCTAGATGATTATAAATCCTATCTCTTATAATCCTTTCCAACACTTTACCCACAACCGAAGTAAGGGTCACTGGTCTATAATTACCAGGGTTGTCTCTACTCCCCTTCTTGAACAAGGGGACAACATTTGCAATCCTCCAGCCTTCTGGTACTATTCCTGTAGACAATGATGACATAAAGATCAAAGCCAAAGGCTCTGCAATCTCACCCCTAGCTTCCCAGAGAATCCTAGGATAAATCCCATCTGGCCCAGGGGACTTATCTATTTTCACACTTTCCAGAATTGCTAACACCTCCTCCTAATGAACCTCAATCCCATATAGTCTAATAGCCTGTATCTCAGTATTCTCCTTGACAACATTGTCTTTTTCATGTGTGAATACTGATGAAAAATACGCATTTAGCGCCTCTCCTATTCTCTTCGGACTCCACGCACAACTTCCCACTACTGTCCTTGACTGGCCCTAATCTTATTTTAGTCATTCCTTTATTCCTGACATACCTATAGAAAGCTTTAGGGTTTTCCTTGATCCTACCTGCCAAAGACTTCTCACGTCCCCTCCTGGCGATTCTTAGCTCTCTCTTTAGGTCCTTCCTGGCTAACTTGTAACTCTCAAGTGCCCTAACTGAGCCTTCACGCCTCATCTTAACATAAGCCTCCTTCTTCCTCGTGACAAGAGATTCAACTTTTTTAGTAAACCACGGTTCCCTCGCTCAACCACTTCCTCCCTGCCTGACAGGTACATATTTATCAAGGACATGCAGTAGCTATTCCTTGAACAATCTCCACATTATATAGGTATATGTGTATATATATATATATATATATAGATGATTTGGAGTTGGGGACCACGTGTACGGTGTCAAAGTTTGCAGATGACACTAAGATGAGTGGCAGAGCAAAGTGTGCAGAGGACTGTGAAACTGTATAGAAGAACATAGATACATTGAGTGAGTGGGCAAAGGTCTGGCAGATGGAATACAATGTAAATAAATGTGAAGTCATGCATTTTGGAAGCAGTAATAGTAAAAATGATTATTACTTGAATGGTAAAAAGTTGCAGCATGCTGCTATGCAGAGGGACTTGGGTGTCCTTCTGCATGAATCAAAGAAGGTTGGTCTGCAGGTACAACAAGTAATTAGGAAGGCAAATGGAATTTTGTCCTTCATTGCTAAAGGGATTGAGTTTAAAAGCAGAGAGGTTATGTTGCAGCTGTACAAGGTGCTGGTGAGGCCACACCTGGAGTACTTTGTGCAGTTTTGGTCTCCTTACTTGAAAAAGGATATACTGGCACTGGAGGGGGTGCAGAGGAGGTTCACTAGGTTGGGGCTTGGCTTATGAGGAGAGACTGAGTAGATTGGGATTATGTTCATTGGAATTCAGAAGATTGAGGGGGGATCTTATAGAAACATATAAAATTATGTAGGGAATAGATAAGATAAAAGTAGAGAGGATGTTCCCACTGGCAGGTGAAGCTAGGACAAGATTAGAGGGAGCAGATTTAGGACTGAATTGAGAAGGAACTTCTTCACCCAGAGGGTTGTTAATCTATGGAATTCCTTGCCCAGTGAAGTAGTTGACGCTACTTCAGTAAACGTCCTTAAAGCGAGGGTAGATTTTTTTGAACAATAAAGGAATTAAGGGATACGATGAGAGCACGGTTAAGTGGATCTGAGTCCACAAAAAGATCAGCCATGATCTTATTGAATGGCGGAGCAGGCTCGAAGGGCCGGATGGCCTACTCCTGCTCCTAGTTCTTATGTTCTTATGTTATGTTCAATTGTGCCCAGCCCTTGCAGTTTCCTTCCCCATCCTATGCATGCTAAATCTTGCCTAATCGCCTCATAATTGCCTTTCCCCCAGCTATAACTCTTGCCCTGCGGTATATACCTATCCCTTTCCATCACTAAAGTAAACGTAACCGAATTGTGGTCACTGTCACCAATGTGCTCACCTACCTCCAAATCTAACACCTGGCCTGGTTCATTACCCAGTACAAAATCCAATGTTGCCTCGTCTCTTGTTGGCCTATCTACATACTGCGTCAGGAAACCTTCCTGCACACATTTGACAAAAACTGACCCATCTAAAGTACTCGAACTATAGCGTTTCCAGTCAATATTTGGAAAGTTAAAGTCCCCCAAAACAACTACTCTGTTACTTTCGCTCCTATCCAGAATCATCTTTGCAATCCTTTCCTCTACATCTCTGGCACTTTTCAGAGGCCTGTAGAAAACTCCCAACAGGGTGACCTCTCCTTTCCTGTTTCTAACCTTAGCCCATACTACCTCAGTAGACGAATCCTCATCAAACGTCCTTTCTGCCACCGTAATACTGTCCTTGACTAACAATGCCACACCTCCCCCTCTTTTACCACCTTCCCTGATCTTACTGAAACATCTAAACCCTGGAATCTGCAACAACCATTCCTGTCCCTGCTCTATCCATGTCTCCGAAATGGCCACAACATCGAAGTCCCAGGTACCAACCCATGCTGCAAGTTCACCCACCTTATTCCGGATGCTCCTGGCATTGAAGTAGACACACTTCAAACCACCTTCCTGCCTGCCCGTACACTCCTGCGACCTTGAAACCTTATTCATGACCTCACTACTATCAACCTCCTGTTCACTGGAGCTACAATTCAGGTTCCCACCTCTCTGCTGAATTAGTTTAAACCCTCCCAAAAAGCATTAGCAAATTTCCCCCCCAGGATATCGGTACCCCTCTGGTTCAGGTGTAGACCATCCCGTTTGTAGAGGTGCCACCTACCCCAGAATGAGCCCCAATTATCCAGATATCCGAATTCCTCCCTCCTGCACCATCCCTGTAGCCACATGTTCAACTGCTCTCTGTCCCTATTCCTCGCCTCACTAGCACGTGGCCCGGGTAACAAACCAGAGATAACAACTCTGTTTGTTCTAGCTCTAAGCTTCCACCCTAGCTCTTTGAATTTCTGCCTTACATCCCCATCCCTTTTCCTACCTATGTCGTTGGTGCCAATGTGGACCACGACTTGGGGCTGCTCCCCCTCTGCTTTAAGGATCCCGAAAACATGATCCGAGACATCACGGACCCTGGCACCTGGGAGGCAACACACCAACCGCGAGTCTCTCTCGTTCCCACAGAATCTCCTATCTGTCCTCCTAACTATGGAGTCCCCAATGACTAAGCTCTCCTCCTTTCCCCCCTTCCCTTCTGAGCAACAGGGACAGACAACTTCACAGACTAGAAACTACTTCTACTGAGGTGACTGCTTCCCCCGTAGGAGAAAACTATTTTCTTCTGAACTGAACTCTGGATTTTTCTGAACTAAAAGTTTAGACATTCTATTCTGAAGACAAAAGTAAACCAGTTGCCTTAATGTGTTAACACTAACTGTCATAAACCAAACAGTATAAACATTTTACCCATTATTCCCACAAGATTCTCCTTAAGAACTTCAACTATATCCATATGTCTTCTTGGAATTGATCACACTTGGGTCACTATCCAAATGACTTTCTGATCGGTTTAAAAAAATGCCTTCACAAAACTGACCAAACTCCATCTACCACTTAGTTAGAAAAAGTCCAAATCTTTCTTTTGCAGATGAGAAATGTTGGCTGATGCGCCACAAGCTGACTTATAGAGCGGGCACAACTATGATTGTGAATTGCAGTTTTGATGGCATCATTTTGAACTTTTTCCCCATCATTATTGCTTCTCCTTGCCCTTATTCCCATATGCATTTTACCTGTGCTTTCCAGCCACTGCATCCCTTTTATGTTAACAAATCAAACCCAGCACCTCAACCCTTCATCTACTTCATCTCCTGCTTTTTAACATATATTGTTACTTATTATTCATCTGCCCTTAGTGAAATAAAGGCTGGAAACCACCTTAACTTTAAAATGTTTTCTTTTTACCCATGGTCCTTTATCCATTCCTTCAAACACGATTTGAATGTTTTCTAAATACAACTTGTTTTCTAATATTAATCAAATTCAAATAAGAACAGACATGGTATCAGGCTGGATTTTACTACTTGCATCCGATATGGGCAGAGTTAGAGCTTCATGCACCTGTGGACATATCCTTGACCCGCTTTTCTTTTGGGCCTGATTAAAATTGCAAAGCAGCAATCTAATGGAATCATTGTGAACAAAAGAGACTCTATCACCACGAAACAAGTAAATCCAGCTGTCCACTACCATGGCATCTTCTGTAGGTACTGAAGAGGAAGCTTTCAAACCTGAAAGAGAAGAAAAGCTCTAAGGAATAAAGCACATTATTTGGGGTCTATGTAGAAAGAGAGGAAGCTACAGTTGACTTTTGCCTTCTATCTGGCAAATGGTCAGATATATACCTCACTTACTATCCAATGTAAATCTTGTGATATTATAAGTAGATTATCATTTGTTTCATATGTATGCATTGTTTCAAATTTAACATGAAATGACCATATTTTTTGAGGCTTGGAAGTCTAGCAACTGCAGACAGATGAGAAATTGTCGATCCTGTAGCTAAATGCTTTTCATGTATCTGGAGAGAGCATTCCCGCTTCAACATACCCATGACTATGTCTGTCCTCCACCCCCATTCTATATGAGGCTTCTGATCTCCAATAGTTCCACAGCAGCCAGCTTCCATCAATTCCCATAGTCACTGATGCTGGCAAATTCCAACTTCTCTCCACATCTCCCAGCTTCCTATTTGCCCCAACCCCACCTCCATGCATTCCATTCCCCAAACCAGGCTCCAGTGGGCTATAAAGATAAATCATTCCATCTAACTATCCTGTTCTGTTACGCTTTTCTTCCTCTTTGTCTCTCTCAGTTTGACTGTCTGTCACATCTAATGCCTTTTGGTTGTTTGCAATAGGAATTGCTGCTTCCCTATTATTAGCAAGCAGAATGCCTACATTTTCCAACTGAACAAAGCAGGAGTGTGATACTTTGAGCTCTTAAATTAAATGTGTTTTTTTTCTGCAAAATGAACTATAATTACCAAGTAGAAGGGCACCCTTTCTCTTCTCTGATAATTACAGCAAAGTGCTGCAAATGCTAACAATCTGAAATAAAAACAAAAAGTGCTGGAGAAGATCAGCAGGCCCAACACCTGTAGTGAGAAAAATCATATTGTTAATGTTTCTGGTCCAAAACAACTTTTCTTCAGAAGTATCTCCGCTTTGCTTCCATAAAACATTGTATGCTTTTTGAGGGTTTAAAACATGATAGGTCAATAAGTAAAAGCTTTTAAGGATGCCACATGCCTCCATTCAACTATTTAACTTTTATATGTGTTTAAAAATTTCAGCTAGATTTCTTTTGTTCTCATAAATCTTAGCAGGTAAGTGAGATGAGAATGGTCAGATTCATAAGGTAAGAGTCATTAAAGCGTTACAGTTCAGAAGAGGAAGAGGTCTCACCAGCTTACTTCCTCTTTCCCACAAATTGACTTATCCCCGCTCAGTCCATGATTTCCAAACCCCTTCCCATTTCACTTGAATGCCTGCATTTTCTGACGCACCCTCTGATTTTCCACTGGACACCATCTCTGTCATCCCCAACTCATCATTCTCTGTCCTATGCAGAATTTTTTTTCAAATTACCACAATCTCTTTTGTCAATGAAAAAAATTAATTAATGGGTTAAATTAAATATAATAGTGACAGCAAGATGTGTGATGAGTTGCTGCTGCAGCATGTGGAAGTCACTGGACAACAAGGTGTTCCAGATCAACGTCTGGACCATCTTGATCTCCCACGCTTATGTCATTTCTCATCACAGCACTGATCCCTTCATTCACTAGCAAAGCCACACTACCTCCTTTTCCTTTCAGTCTGTGCCAATTAGTTCACGGCTCAGGTAGTAATCCGGAGATTAATACTTTTTTGGTTCTGCTTTCTAATTTAGCTCCTAGCTGTTCATGCTCCCTTAGCAGAACCTCTGACCTAGTTTTATCTATGTCATTGGTACCCACGTGGACCATGACTTCTGGATCTTTACCCTCCTACTCCAAGTTCCTCTGTAGCCCAGATGAGATATCGCGAACCCAAGCACCAGGCAGGCAACACAACCTACGGGACTCTCAATCCTGGTTACAGAGAACAGTGTCCATGCCCCTAACCATACTATCCCCAATTACAGCTCCACTTCCGTTCTGTCCCCCCACTTGAATGGCTCTTTGCACCACAGTGCTACGGTCAGTCAGCGCATCTTCCCTGCAGTCCCCGTTCCTGTCCACACAGAGAGCAAAACTCTCGAACCTGTTGGACAAGGACAAGGGCTGAGGGTCCTGCAACTCTACCTCCTGGACCCCTCTACCTACCTCACTCACAGCCACACCCTACTGTTCCTGACCACTGGTTGAATTCAAGTTAGTTAGTATAGGGGGTGTGAATGTCTCCTGAAACACAGCATCCAGTTAACTCTCCCCGTCCCTAATGTGTTGCAACATCTGAAGCTCAGAATCCAACTCATCAACTCTGAGCCGGAGTTCCTCAAGCAACCAACCTCTGCTATAGATGTGGTCACTGGGCACCATGATGGGGTCCACCAGCTCCCACATCACACAGGAACAATACTTCACCTGACCCTCCTTCCTTACTTTATTTAACTAGTTTTGAATTTGGCGTTTTAAAAAATATTTTAACTGTTTTTCATATCTCTGTTCATTATCTCAATCTGCACGCAAATTATAACCAGTAATTGAACAAAGATTCAATTTAACTCAGATTTAAATTTAACACAGATTCAACAGATTTAACACAGAAGCACACTGCTTGTCGCCTCTGTCTCAACCTTTCTTCATAAAAAGAAACAGGACTACATACACTCCTTAAAGCCATAGTATTGTCATGCTATGGCAATAGGGATAGTATGTTAGCATGGTTAGATCATTGGCTAACTAATAGAAAGCAAAGAGTCGGGATATGGGTGTTATTTTCAGGGTGGCAAACTGTAACTACTGGAATGCCATAGGGATCACTGCTGGGGCCACAGTTATCTACAGAATATATGAATGATTTGGATGAGGGAAGTGAACATACTATAGACAATTTTGTGGATGACAATAAAATAGGTGGAAAGGTAATTAATGAGGATTGTACAAAGAATCTGAAGAGGGATATAGACAGCTAGAGTGAGTACGTAAAAACTTGGCAGATGAATGTAGGAAAATAGAACAGAATCATAGAATCATAGAATTTTACAGTGCAGAATATGACATTGTGCACTTTGGCAGGAAGAATAGAGAAACGGAATATTATTTACGTGGAGAAAGACTGCAGAAAGCTGCAGGACAGAGGGATTTGGGAGTCCTCATACATAAATCATGTAAAGCTAGCATACAATTTTTGCAGGTAATAGTGAAAGCAAAATGAATGTTGGTCGTTATTTTCTAAATTAAAAAATAAAAGAAATCTGGCTAAAAATATACAAGGCATGAGTTATATTACACTTGGAATATTGTGGACCCCTTCTCTAAGGAAAAATATACTGGCATTGGAGGAAGTCCAGAGAAGGTTCGCTAGGTAGATTCTGGGTATGGAGGGATTTTCTTACATGGAGGGCCTGTACTTGATGGAGATTGAAAGAGGAAGGGGTGACCTTATTTGAAATATACAAGATTCCCATGAACCTTGACAGGGTAGCTGTGGAGAGGTTGTTTATCCTTGTGGGAGAGTCTAGTACCAGATTCTCAGAGCATATTCACAGAGCAAGGGGTAGCTCAGTTAGGTCAGAGATAAGGAAGAATTTCTTCTCTCAGAATATAGGGAATTTATGAAATTCTTTACCATAGCGGGCAGTAGAGGCTGTTTTTTTAAGTATATTTGAGGCTGAGATAGACAGATTTTTGATCAAAAAGGGAAGCACGGATTATGATAAAAGGCAGGTAAGTGGATTTGAGGATTATCAGAGCAGAAATGATCCCATTGAATGGTGGAACAGGCTCAGTTGGTCAAATGGCCGACTTCTGCTCCTATGACTTAAAGTTTGAACAAGGATATAGTAGACAAATTGAAACATCCCAGCGATGAGGACTAACCAAAATTACCACAAGTAGTATAACCGTAACAAAGAAAGTAGTGACAAATGCCCAAAAACAGATATTTTTCATCTCAGAGTTTGAAGAAAGTAGTTTGCTGATCCCAACTGATAGTAATGAAACAATTCACTGGGGGAGCAGGCTCCACAAATATCCCAATCTTCAGTTATAGGGGAGCTCAGCACACTAATGCAAAAGATAAAGCTGAAACATTCGCAACAATCCTCAGTCAGTTGCGCTGAGTGGATGATGTATCTCAGCCTCCTCCAGAAGCTGTCAGTATCACACATGCCGGTCTTCAAACAATTTGGTTCATTTCATGCGATTCTAAGAAATGGCTGAAGGTACCGAATACAGCAAAGGATGTGGATCTGAAAACACTCTGGCATTAGTACTGAATACGTGTGCTCCACGACTTGCAGCACCCACAGCCAAGCTGTTCCAGTACAGTTACAAGACAGGCATCTACCTGACAATGTGGAAAATTGTTCAGGTATGACCTGTACACAAAAAGCAGGACAAATCCAACCTGGACAATTAGCACCCCATCAGTAAACTCTTGATGATCAATAAATGGATGTAAAGGATTGGAAGCAATGTTATCAGACAACGATTGCTCAGTTATAACCTGCTCACTGACACCTTTTCAGGTTGTGTCAGGGCACTCAGCTTCTGACCACATTACAGCCTTGGTTCAAACATGGATGAAAGAACTGAAATCTGGAGGTGAGGTTAGAGTGACAGCCCTTGGCAACAAGGCTGCATTTGACCACTTGTGGATCAAGGAACATTTGCAAAATTAGCGTCCATGGGAATGAGAGGGAAATCTCTGTTCTGGTTGGAGTCACGCCAAGCACAAAAGGATTTTGATTGTGGTGATTGAAGACCAGTTATCTCATCTCAGGACATCACTTCAGGTTATTCTCAGGGTAGTGTCCGAGGTCCAACTGCCTGTAGCTGATTCAACAATGACCTTTCCTCTATCATAAGGTCAGAAATGGGGATGCTTGCTGCTGGTTGTACAATATTTAGCATCACAGACTCTTAGATACTGAAGCAGTCCATGGCAAAATGCAATGAGATGGTATCCAGGCTTAGGTTGTAAATAACATTCATGTCTTAGAAGTGCAAGACAATAAAAGTCTCCAACAAGAGAGTATCTAACCATCGCCCTTTGACATAAATGGTAGTGCCATTGCTAAATCTCCCAATAACAACAATGGATTTACCATTGGCCAGAAACTGAATTGGACTATCCATATAAGTATTGTGGCCACAAGAACAGGATAAAGGCTAGGCATCCTGCAGTGAGTAACCCACCACAAAGTCTAACCCAGTAACTGTCCACCATCCCCCCACCTACCTGGATGAGTGCAGCTCCAATAACACTCAGAATGCTTGACACAATCCAGGATAAAACAGCTCACTTGATTAGCACCACATCATCAATCATTCACATTCACCACTGAGGCGTAGTACAAGAGGTACTGCAGATATTCAGCAAAGCTCCTTAGACAGCACCTTCCAAATCCAATATCAGTGGCATCTAAAGGGATAGGAGCAGCAAATACATATGAACACCACCTTTTCTCTGCCTGGTCTACTTGGTCTACTAAAACAATTTCAGATTTCTTTCCAAATATGGCCAGGAGAATGCCAAAACAAAACTGTCTTTCTGCAGGTGTTGGTTTCTATTTTTCTCTGAGCAAGATCTTTGTTTGACCCTTATCCTTCTGTCTCTTGTCTCTGGGTTGCAAATTTTAAATTAGTAAATAATTCAACAGTTAATCAAGTGGCTTGCTTGGACATTTAGCTTAAATCACATGTTTTCTTAGAAAGGGTATTTTACCCAGTGCCAAAAAGTTTCTAACTATTAAAAACAAGTCACCTTAACAGAACTGAAAATCAAAACCCCAGAAACCTTCGAATCCAAACAATAAAAATATATTATAAACCTTCATCACGGTATGAAAATATTGCAGGTGCCCTAACGTCTATCATACAAATTTCTATCAAAGCAAGACTGTTTGCAAAATTCTATATGCCGTATCAGCTGTTTAAGAAACGGAAGAGTGAGAAACCAGAGAATTATAAACCAGGTCGCCTAACATCTGTTGTTGAGAAATTAATAAAGTCTACAATTAAGGAAGGAGTGACTGACACCTTGAAAATCGACAGCTGATCAGAGACAGCCAGTGAGGATTTATAAAGGAAAGGTCATGCCAGATATTTCCACTTTATTTTTGTGGAGAGGTGATTAAAATTATTGTCTAGGGAATATCTATGCATGTTATTTAGTTAGAAGGTATTTGATGAAATTCCCATTAAAAAAAGATTGTTAGCTAACGTTGAAGCAAACTATCAAACTGGTTAGGAAATTTGTTGATTGGCACAAAGTAGAGTATGGGGATAATGGACTCTAAATGGCCAGATGTGATTTGTGCTGGGAGATCAAATATTTATCTGATTTATTAATGACTTCATTGACGGACTATAAAATATATATCCAGCTTTTTGATGATATGTTTTGCCTTTGGGTGCATTGTCAGTAAAATTACTAAGAGACTCTACATTGACAAATAAAGTGAATAGGCAGAAGAGTGACAAGTGGATTTCATTGTAACAGACTGTGAGGTCATCGTCTTCATACCTAAAAATAAGATTAAAAATAATATCACTGATGAAAACCTAGACCAGTGGAGACCAAGAGAGACTTGTGGGCCCAAGTACACTGTTCATTAACTATCATGAACAGGTACAGAAATAGACTAATGGACTGCTAACCTTTATATCGAGAGGAGTAGGATACAAGGGGTTATAAATTATACTATGAGATGCAGTAAAGTGGAATTGAGGTACAGCCAAATTAGCCGTGACATTGTTGCATGGTGGAGTTGATTCAAGGGGCTAGCTGGCCTTTTCCTGCTCCTCATTATTTTGCTCCTGTGTTCTACAAAAAGCCCTAGTTAATCAATTCTGGAATACTTTAAGCAGAGCCGGGCATCACAATTTTAAAAGAAAGGTATTTCATCTTTGATGAGAGTGATTGATTGATTGATTGAATGATTGTTGTCACATGTACTGAGATACAGTGAAAAGTGTTGTTTTGCATACAATATAGGAAAATCTTGCATACAAAGTGCATTAGGATAGCAGAGCAGAGTGCAGAATACATGTTACAACCCCACAGAGAAGGTGCAGAGAGAGAAATCATAATTAGTATTTAAGAGTTCAACAGTCTGGTAGCATCTAGGAAGAAGGTGTTCTAGAATTTGTTTGTATGTGTATTCCAACTTATAATATCTTCTGCCCGACGGAAATGGAGGAAGAGAGTATAACTGGGGTAGGATTGGTCTTAGGTGGGTTGCTTTCCTGAAGCAGTGGGAAGTACAGATGGAATTGATGGATGGAAGGCTGGTTTGCTGCTGGACTAGGCTGTGCTCACGACTCTCTAAAGTTTCCTGTGATCTTGGGAAGAGCAGTTGCCATGCCACATTGTGATGCATCCAGATAGAATGCTTTCCATGGTGCATCGTTAATAATTGGTAAGAGTCCTTGTGGACATGTTGAATTTCCTTAGCCTTCTGAGAAATTAGAGACATTATTGTGCTTTCTTGATTACAGTGTCAACGTGGGTAGACAGATTGTTGGTGATTGTTACTCCCAGGAACTAGACGCTCTCAATCATCTCCACTTCAGCACCATTGATGCAGACAGGAGCGTGCCCTCCACTCCACTTCCTCAAGTCAATGACCAGCTCCATCCTTTTACTGATGTTGGTGGAGACATTGTTGTCTTTACAACATGCTGCTAAGTGTTCAATCTCTTTCCTGTATTCTGTTTTGTCATTGTTTGAAATCTGACCTACAATGGTGGTGTTGTCTGCAAACTTCCAAGTGGAGTTGGGATGGAATTTGGCCACACATGACACACAGTCATGTGTGTATAAAGTATAGTTAAGGGGCTGAGTACGCAGCCTTGCAGATCACTGGTGTTTGCAGTGTAAATATACATTCTTCTGTGCAAGGAGGCCAATGCTATGGCTCAGTGTTGAGCTATGTAACCTTTTGCAGATGTATGTGCAGATCACCCAAAGTTTTAATGGCAAACTGACAGTGAAATTTAGGCACTTAGCTATGATAATAGCACTCTTCCCAAAAAAAGCCAACCTAGACATCACAAGCTGCATTATCACATACTTAAAGTTAGGTGTGAGAAAGTGACATATTTGACGCATTGTATTCCACTGTCAAGTAAGAAAAATGATGCAGGAATGGCTAACTCAGGTGAGATTTTTAAGGGTATGTCTGCATAGTTTTGCATATCTGATAAGACTGGGGCTAATTGACGTAAACATGTAATAGTCATTGTTGCTTGAGGCAGTAATTAGTGATTTTAATTGTTTCCAAAAGAATGACCTTTCAATCAAATCCAATTCAATGGCAGATGGGTAGCATTGGAAAATCAGTGGATGCAAGATTAATATAATTGCCCCTGGCACAGCCTCACATGTGAAGAATTATATTCTGCTCCCAAAGAGAAAAACAACGAATTACTCCTCCTGCTCTGCAGACAGTGGCAGTCATTTTGTCTCCTTATTGCGCAGTAGAATTTAGTGCAAAAGTGCTAAGATTTTAACTTTGTATCTGTGTGAATGAGTTATAGCCTCTGCCTAAGACTAACAATGATCCCCTGCCCCAATCACCATCCTTCACTTCCCTTTTGTGTCACTTTCTTTGTGTCCTTAATGACATTTCATATTCCCTGAATTACTGTTCAACCCTTTTACGTTATGGTTAATGTTCCTCATTTATCCCTGAGCCCATTGCTTTGTGAGTTGTCACATTCTTGTTGGACATACACTGTCCTCATATTGAGGCTAGGATGACTGTGACTTCTGAGAAATCCACACCTATAGCTTCACATTCTTCCCATACTCTTTGAAATCCCACTGTTCAGTCCTTTACTGACATCATTCCCTCAGTTACCCAGTCAATGCACTTCAGACCCAAACTTGAGCTTCCCATTTTCCCAAGGATTGCACAGGTTGCCCGTTGACTATAAATACCCAATCCCCTAGGACTGACCATGACGCATCTTCCAGACACATGTAGATCAAGAACCACAACTGAATACAGCCCAGTCCCACAGCACCTATTTATAATTGCTGGACTGGTTGTACTTGACCTGCAGGTCTGACTGTGGTCCCAAACTCTGGATTTCAAAGCTAGTGAGCACCAGATTCTGGTCAGACTAATCTCCTGATTGACTTTGGCCAACCGTCTATAATGAGATTAGACAAGCCCCTTGACTGAATCTGTGTGCACCTCATGACTGACTGCAATCTACCTAGTTCTGAGGAGGGGTCACCAGACCTGAAACATTAACTCTGATTTCTCTCCACAGATGCTGCCAAACCTGCTGTGCTTTTCCAGCAATTTCTGTTTCTGTAATGGTCTACCTAGACGCCAGTAAGGACTGAACCCTTTTGGCTTTCAGACATGGACGTTTGTTTGAAGCGTGTGTTTGCCTAGTAGCCTACTAGCACATGCTGTAGGCGTGACATTGATGTGGCCTGGTGTTGTACTTGATAAAAAAAATTCAGTCAATTACATGGAAATAACTAGCATAAAAATTGATAAATCGACTGCGGCTTTAATTTTACAATTCTTAACTTATTGCAAGCAACAACAATGATCAGAATATTATGATTAACTGGCACTTTATAGTTTACCAAATTAAAAACAATGCAGTTTTAAGCTTTGCTGCTTTAATGGGAATAGCAACTGATAACCGGCTATTGCTTATTTATTTCTCTTTTGACACAATTTAAATCTGTTGACATAAAGTATAAATTTACATGAAAATGGAGGCAAGAAAGGGCACCGTCAAACCAAGTTTATCAACTGTTTGCACAATATTTTTGATGGAGCTATTCACCAATTCGATTAATGAGGCTGCATGGATTCCAGAAGTATTACAAGAAAACCCCTCAGATGAAGTGCTTCATGAACCTTACATTCAAACTAATCTATTCTCCCATGCTACACTTAACACATGTTTCAAATGAATCATATCCCAAAATATTATTTTTCTGAAAGAAATACACATTCTATTTGAAATAATCAATGCTAGCAGCTTCTATCATTTCCTTAGGGAGTCGGTTCGATAAATTGACCTCTCACTTATTGCTTCCTCCAGTTAGGCCTTGCCTTTTGGTTCTCTTATTCTGAACAAAGTGAAACAGCTTGTTATGGTGTATTGCTCTATGAACAAAATCTCACACAAATGAATCATCAAAGTAGACAAACACCAATAAAAAAATTTGCAGCCAAAGCAACTGTTTTAGAATTAATTTCCCCAGGCTCATTTCCCAGTTTCAGTTTGGCCTGTGTGATTTAAAATCATATTAATAGTTTCCAAGATTCAGATTAAGTGGCAGAGCTGCACAGGAGGATAGACTACAGAGAAATTCTGGATAAGATTAAAAGAAAATAATACATATAAGAATCACAGATAATTAGACATTTTTCTAACTTTCCCTTCTGCGATTTTTATCACTGTTTACCCGTTAATTGTTTAGAATTAGAGACACCATGGAACAAGATGCCAAAAATGAATAAGTAATAAAAAGTAAAAATGAATTGTCTTGTAAAATAAAGCGAGTGACAGAATAATGACTCTGAAATGGGGAAGATATTATATTTGCATGTCTTCAGCAAATTACACGATCCTATCTAACATCCCTTCATATGATCACTATACTGCTTGTGTGATATGGATCCCACGCTCATTGAAAACTGTCTTGTTAACATTCCCAATGGAAATTACAATGCGAAAATGATGGCATTTACCTGTTATCCACCCTGTTGTGTTTTTTGTAATGTCAGAGACAAGATCAGGGTCAGGAATGGAAATAGGCAGAAGTGAAGATAGTCCCTGACTGCTCACATACTCACAGGCTCTCTAGTTCCACCCTGCTGCTGGACCATTTTTGCAAAGATGGGATTGGGAGGTGGCTGGGTCAGTTACAGTGCAACCCGCCGAAATGAATAGATCATTAAGAATCTATTAGTAGCAATTAAAGGAGGCTCCCTATGATATTCCAGATTGCTTCCAGCATTCCAAAGGACAGTGGAAGTAAATTATGGGAACTGGAAGAGAGCTCCCAGTAAGAGGGGGGAAGAGCAATTACACCACGTGGGCCTAGTGAATTTCCCTGGCTGCCTGTCTGCTAGGTTGCAGGAGCAGCCATTTGTCAACTTACAGAGGGGCAGCCCCAACCTGCCCCAGGAAAATAGACACACACACGCACATGCGCACACACACACATGCGCACATGCGCACACACACACATGCGCACACATGCATACACACACACGTACATACGCATGTGCACACACACAGAAATTGCATTTTTATTTAAGGTATTAAAAATTGGGAGGAGAATGAATTTTCCCAGATGACCATTTCTGGTACAATGTGTTTGCCAAATTTAATAGCATGTGGTAATATGAAAGGATTGTTTGAGATAGCTCACTGCCACCAATCTTTCTTTGTCTTTGTTTTGTTCTGGGCCTATCTAGTGATTTGTGGTGGAGGATACACCATTGTAGAGTATAAGACCATAAGACATAGGAGCAGAAATTAAGCCATTCAGCTCTTTGAGTCTGCTCCGCCATTTAATCATGGCTGATAAGTTTCTCAACCCCATTCTCCTGTTTTCTCCCTATAACCCATGATCCCCTTGACAATTAAGAACGTATCTATGTCCATCTTAAATATACTCAATGACCTAGCTTCCACAGCCTTCTGTCTGTAGAAGAGGCACAGTTCTGAGATAACTGGAAAGTTTGTTGCATGATGGAAACTAGTACAACTACATTTCAGCAAGCATAATTACTAGGGCAAAAAGGGAGCTAATAGAAATGCATATGGTCCTTCCAAAGGCAGAGTAGAACTCTTCGTCTGTACCCAGAGGCTATATATGACAACAAAGAATGGGTACTGACAAGGTAATATGAACATTAATGTTATCTTATACAGAATCTCTCCCCACCTCAAGCTGTTTTTTTTTCTCCCACAGTTAACCCATACAACTGTGTACAACTGTCTATAGATTTATTACATTCACCACCACACAATCTCATCCTAAGCCTCTGACTTCACAAATGCAGACGGTCTGGACATTTTAGATTTTTCTTAGAATGCACAATCTTTGGATTTTGATGAACAACAGATCTCTTTCTTGAGGACTGTTGATCTTGATTCTGATCTATGGAACACTGTTGCATGGGAGGATCTTTGATCTATTGTATATGCTTCACAGAAGATGGCAACATTTGTAGACATTGCTGTTGGTCCATTAGCTTATCAGAAGGACATTTAATCTCTTTAATTTCCTTCCTGGAAGACAGAAGCTATGTTAAAAAAAGGTTTTTTTTTATAATAACTTGAATTTCTGGATTGTGGGCTCATTTTTGAATTAGAAGGAAGTAGTTTTCTTGCAATATCAAGCAGCTTCTTCTACTGGATTGTGTCTTAGATATGTGGATGTTGGCCTGGCTCCCATGGAGTCATAAGCAATTTATCTCCCTCAAATCATTAATCATTAATCGCTTCATGGGAGATGATGGCCTGGATTATCACTAGACTATTAATCCAGAAACTCAGTTAATGTTCTGCGGACATGGCTTGAATCCCAGAGATGGTGGAATTTGAATTCAATAAAAAGTCTGGAAGTAAGAACCTACTAATGACCACAATATCATTGCTGACTGTCAGGAAAAACCCATCTTGCTTACTAATATTCTTCAGGGAAAGAAATCTGCCATCCTTACCTAGTCTGGCCTCCATGTAACTCCAGACACACATCAATGTTGTTGACTCTCAATTTCCCTCTGAAATGGTTTAGCAAGCCACTCGGTTATATCAGTTACTAAAAGAAAAGAATGCGGACAGACCACCTGACATCAACCTAGGCACTGGAAAAGGCAATGACAAAAACAGCCCTGTCGACCCTGCAAAGTCCTCCTCACTAACATCTGGAGGCTAGTGCCAAAATTGGGAGAGCTGTCTCACAGACTAGTCAAGGAACAGCCTGACACGGTCGTACTTATTGAATCATATGTGACATACGATGTCCTAAACATCACCATCACTAACCCTGGATATGTCCTGTCCCACCAGCAGGACAGACCAAGAAGAGGTGGCTGAACAGTGGTATACAGTCTGGAGGGAGATACCCTGGGAGCCCTCAACATTGACTCTGGACCCCACGGAGTTTCATGGCTTCAGTTAAACATGGGCAAGAAAACCTACTGCCGATTGTGACCTACTGTCCCCCTGCTGCAGATGAATCACTGCTCCTCCATGTTCAACAATACTTGGAGGAAACTCAGAGGGTGGCAAGGGCACAAAATGTACTCTGGATGGGGATTTCAATGCCCACCACCAAAAATGGCTCGGCAGCAACACTACTGATCAAGCTGGTTGAGACCTAAAGGATGTTGCTGCTAGACTGGATCTGTGGGAGATGGTGAGGAAACCAACTAAAGGAACAAGCATACTCATCTTCAGCAAATTTAATTCCCTTCACATGATATAAAGAAACAGTTGGATGCACTGAACACTGCAGAGGCTATGGGCCCTGACAACATTCTAGCAATAGTACTGAAGACTTTTGTTCCCCTAGCCAAGCTCTTCCAATACAGTTAGAACATTGGCATCTACCCTACAATGTGAAAAGTTACTAAGTTAGGGTTTAGGGTTATGTCCTGAATATTCAAAAAGCAGGACAAATCCAATCCTAGATAACAAGCGTGGGGCTGGATGAACAATCCTGCCAGTTTCTGCCCCATCAGCCTACTCTTGATCATCAGTAAAGTGATGGAAAGTGTCATCAACAGTGCTGTCAAACAGCACCAGCTCAGCAATAACCTGCTCAGTGATGCCCAGTTTGGGTTCCGCCAGAGCCACGCAGCTCCTGACCTCATTACAGCCTTGGTTCAAACATGGACAAAAGAGCTGAATTCCGGAGGTAAGAGTGACGGCCCTTAGTATCAAGGTCACCTTCGACCAAGTGTGACATCAAGGAATCCTCAAAAGACTGGAATAAACAGGTGTCAGGGAGCAAACTGTGTCATGGTTGGAGTCATACCTGACACATAAGAAAATGGTTGTGGTTGTAAGAGGTCAGTCATCTCAGCTCCAGGACATCTCCACACAAGTTCCTCAGCATAGTGTCCTAGACCCAACCATCTTGAGCTTCTTCATCAATGACCTTCCTTTCATTATAAGGTCAGAAGTGAGGATATTTGCTGATGATTGCACAGTGTTCAGCACCATTCGCGACTCCACAGATACTAAAGCAGTCTGCGGCAAATAACATTTGCGCCACACAAATGCCGGGCAATGACCATCTCCAATAAGAGACAATCTAACCACCACTCCTTGATATTCAATGGTGTTGCCATTACTGAATCCCCCACTATCAATATCTTTGTGCTTACCATTGACCAGAAACTCAACTGGAATCACCACATAAACACAGTGGCTACAGGAGCAGATAGGAGGCTAGGAATACTGCAGTGAGTAACTCACCTCCATATTCCCCAAAAGCCTTTCCACCATCTGCAAGGCACAAGTCAGGAGTGTGTTAGAATACTCCCCACTTGCCTGAATAGATGCAGCGCCAACAACACTCAAGAAGCTTGACACCAACCAGGACAAAGCAGCCCACTTGATTGGCACCACACATCCACAAACATCCCTTCCCTCCACCACCGATGCCCATTAGCAGTAATGTCTTATCTACAAGATATACTGCAGAAATTCACTAAAGATCCTTAGATAGCACCTTCCAAACCCATTACCATGTCCATCTCAAATTCAAGGGCAGCAGATACATGGAAACACCATCACCTGCAAGCTCCCCTCCAAGCCACTGTTGGAAATCACAGTTCCTTCGTTGTCACTGGGCCTAAATCCTGAAATTCCCTCCCAAAGGGCATTGTGGGTCAACATACAACATATGGAGTGCAGTGGATCAAGAAGGCAGGGTAACTAGAGACGGGCAATAAATGCTGGCCAGACAGTGATGCCCACATCTCACAAGTGAATAAATAAAAAAAGAACATCTTCAGTCACCCTTTATGGTTATGTGGTGAAGTAAACATTTTCAGACTATCAGTTGTGCTACTGAAAGCAAGATTGTTGTTCATCCAACTCTACCTCTGTCATTGGCATTGATTGTTCTTTCTTAGAAAACAGAAGATTGAATATTGTTACCATTCCTGCGAAGTCTGAGACTTTGAGATAACAAGGTGTGGAGCTGGATGAACACAGCAGGTCAAGCAGCATCATAGGAGCAGGAAAACTTGACGTTTCGGGCCGAGACCCTTCATCAGAAATGGGGGAGGGGAAGAGGGTTCTGAATAAATAGGAAGAGAGGGGGAGAAGATGGATAGAGGAGAGGATAGGTGGAGAGGAGGCAGACAAGTCGAAGAGGCGGGGATGGAGCCAGTAAAGGTGAGTGTAGGTGGGGGGGTAGGGAGGAGATAGGTCAGTCCAGGGAGGACGGACAGGTCAAGGGGGCGGGATGAGGTTAGTAGATAGGAGATGGGGGTGTGGTTTGATGTGGGAGGAGGGGATAGGTGAGAGGAAGGACTGGTTAGGGAGGCGGAGATGAGCTGGGCTGGTTTTGGGATGCGGTTGGGGGAGGGGAGATTTTGAAGCTTGTGAAATCCACATTGTTACCATTGGGCTGCAGGGTTCCCAGGCTGAATATGATTTGCTGTTCCTGCAGCCTTCGGGTGGTATCACTGTGGCATTGCAGGAGGCCCAGGATGGAGATGTCGTCTGAGGAATGGGAGGGGGAGTTGAAATGGTTCGCGACTGGGAGGTGCAGTTGTTTGTTGCGAACTGAGCGCAGGTGTTCTGCAAAGCGGTCTCCAAGCCTCCGCTTGGTTTCCCTGATGTAGAGAAAGCCACAACAGGTACAGCGGATGCAGTGTACCACATTGGCAGATGTGCAGGTGAACATCTGCCTGATGTGGAAAGTCTTCTTGGGGCCTAGGATTGGGGCGAGGGAGGAGGTGTGGGGGCAGGTGTTGCACTTCCTGCGGTTGCAGGGAAAAGTGCCGGGTGTGGTGGGGCTGGAGGGGAGTGTGGAGCAGACAAGGGAGTCGCGGAGGGAGTGGTCCCTCCGGAAAGCAGATAAGGGTGGGGAGGGAAAAATGTCTTTGGTGGTGGGGTCTGATTGCAGATGGCGGAAGTGTCGGAGGATGATGCGTTGGATCCGGAAGTTGGTGGGGTGGTACGTGAGGACAAGGGGGATTCTTTTTTGGTTATTATTGCGGGGACAGGGTGTGAGGGAT
>JAHRHZ010000069.1:23709508-23768358 GCA_024137785.1 Ginglymostoma cirratum | reverse complement strand
ATCCCTCACACCCTGTCCCCGCAATAATAACCAAAAAAGAATCCCCCTTGTCCTCACGTACCACCCCACCAACTTCCGGATCCAACGCATCATCCTCCGACACTTCCGCCATCTGCAATTTGACCTCACCACCAAAGACAATTTTCCCTCCCCACCCTTATCTGCTTTCCGGAGGGACCACTCCCTCTGCGACTCCCTTGTCCGCTCCACACTCCCCTCCAGCCCCACCACACCCGGCACTTTTCCCTGCAACCGCAGGAAGTGCAACACCTGCCCCACACCTCCTCCCTCGCCCCAATCCTAGTCCCCAAGAAGACTTTCCACATCAGGCAGATGTTCACCTGCACATCTGCCAATGTGGTATACTGCATCCGCTGTACCCGTTGTGGCTTCCTCCACATCGGGGAAACCAAGCGGAGGCTTGGGGACCGCTTTGCAGAACACCTGCGCTCAATTCGCAACAAACAACTGCACCTCCCAGTCGCGAACCATTTCAACTCCACCTCCCATTCCTCAGATGACATGTCCATCCTGGGCCTCCTGCAATGCCACAGTGATGCCACCCGAAGGCTGCAGGAACAGCAAATCATATTCAGCCTGGGAACCCTGCAGCCCAATGGTATCAATGTGGATTTCACAAGCTTCAAAATCTCCTCTCCCCCAACCGCATCCCAAAACCAGCCCAACTCCTTCCCGCCTCCCTAACCTGTCCTTCCTCTCACCTATCCCCTCCTCCCACATCAAGCCCCAACCCCATCTCCTATCTCCTAACCTCATCCCGCCCCCTTGACCTGTCCGTCCTCCCTGGACTGACCTATCTCCTCCCTACCCCCCCACCTACACTCACCTTTACTGGCTCCATCCCTGCCTCTTCGACTTGTCTGCCTCCTCTCCACCTATCCTCTCCTCTATTCATCCTCCATCCGCCTCCCCCTCTCTCCCTATTTATTTCAGAACCCTCTTCCCCTCCCCCATTTCTGATGAAGGGTTTAGCCCGAAACGTCAAGTTTTCCTGCTCCTGTGATGCTGCTTGGCCTGCTGTGTTCATCCAGCCCCACACCTTGTTATCTCGGATTCTTCAGCATCTGCAGTACCTTTTATCTCTGATACAATTTAAGTCTGAGACTTTGTCTATTTCAATAATGTTAAACAGCTATCTAATGCCACAATGATTGATTCTTTCTTCAGTTTGCCATTAATCCAGGAAGCTGACTGAAGTAATTCAGTAGCTGTCTGTTGACTGGTCATGGACCAATGTTTAGACAGTTATTTGCTTCTGGACCAGTAGTTCGCTGGGAGGTTATCAATCTCCTGCAAGTCTTCTGATGAATTGAGATTGAGGTATGTGGGCAGGCTCAAAAATGAAGTTTGTTGACTGCAAACAATGTACACATTTCAACTTCCTTATTTGTGTTGTGTTGTAAAATAACTTGTATCATTTCTCTATCTCTGACAGTTGTTCCATCTGCACCATGCAGCCTTATCACTGTCGCATGTAACTTCTACTTCTTCGACTATGGTAATGGTTTGATAGGATAGCAACAGTTGTTTCTGTACCAAGCACAAAATCAACATGACATCCATTGACGTAGACGAGCTCAGTTTCTCTGGCGCATGTAGCTTAGATAGTTTGCCTTGGATTTTCTTTTACAATGGAAATATCTCATAACGTAAAATGTGTCAATGCAGGCTTGGAGGCCTGAAGGTGCTGTTCCTGTGCTGTATTGTTATTTGTTCTTTGTTCTAAATTGGTGGGTGTTACACTGTGAAGAACTCTTTACAATCAGCCTCTGTTACCCTGTATTCACAACACAGTAAAATTAATATAATCAATGAACGTCAGAATTAGCCCAGTTGTTCCAAACCAGACTTTGAAAATCACTGATCCTAGACACCAAGTTTATAGCTTAAACAAAAGAATTAACAATTTATTTAGAATATAGTAGCTTTAGCAGAGCGAAGTTAACAACAACGTAATATAATTAATGCCTATGATTTAAATCCAAACCCTGCTCACACAGTGACATTCAGACAAACAGATGCAGTTAAGGGATAATTCAAAATTGGTAGTATAATGGATAGTGAAGAAGGTTATCTAAGGTTACAAAGAGATCTTGATCAATTTAGTCAATTGGCTGAGTAGTGGAAGATAGAGATGAATTTGGACAAATACAGGGTACTGCATTTTGAGAAAACAATCAAGGGCAGGATTTAAACATAAATGGTAGGACCCTAGGTAGTGTTATAGAACAGAGAGACTTAGGGGTGCAGGTACATAATTCTTTGAAATTTGCATCACTGGTAAACAGGGTGGTTAAGAAGACGTTTAGCAAGTTTGCCTTCATTGCTCAGACTGTTGAGAATTGGATTTGCAATGTCATGCTGAGGTTGTTCATGACATTTGTGAGGTCTCTTCTGATGTACTGTGTGTAGTTTTGGTCGCCATGCTAAAGGAAGGATATTATTTAACAAAAGAGGGTTCAAAAAAGATTTACCAGGATATTGCAGGGAATGGATGATTTGAGTTATAAAAATAGGCTGGCTAGGCTGGGACTTTTTTCACTGGAGCATAGGAGATTGAGGGGTGACCTAAGAGAAGTGTATAAAATCAGGAGGGGTATAGATAAGGTAAATAGCAAAGGTCTTTTCCCTAGAGTGGGTGAGTTCAAAACTAAAGGGGTATGTTTTTAAGGTGAAAGAAGAAAAATTAAAAGCAACCTGGGGGTAACTTTTTCACACAGAGAGTAGTTAGTGTGTGAAGTGAACTGCCAGAGGAACTGGTGGATGCAGGTACAAGATTAAAAGACGTTTGGATTTGAATAGGAAAGGTTTGGAGGGTTATGGGACAGACGCAGGCAGGAGGGACTGGTTTAGTTGTCTGTTTCCATGCTGTATAACTCTATGACTGTAAAAGAAAAATAAATGTGATGCAACTGGCCAGTTCACATTAGCAGTGCCCTCAATTTGTAATAGCACAGGCACATGGGATTGTATCTTACTGCATTTCTGAAGGTACCGGTCACGGTAAACTGCTTCCAGTAGGCTCCAAGGAATATTCATTTAATTCTTATAAGTAAGATTCGATTCTCAGAATAGAACTAATAAGTTAATAATGGGAGTATAACCATGGACCAGTCAAACCGTAGCTTTGGTAGCCACAATCCTTTTGTCAAAAACAAACAGAAGAAAATGAGTTCAAACTCTGGTTTCCCTTTCTGTTTCTTTTCCAGCACTTTTGTTAGACTGAATGGTGCCATAATTCCCTGTAAGACACTAGTTATATCCAAGCTCTGCCATCTGAGCACAATGCATCTGCAGAATTAAAACATCTATAGAGTCCTTCGAACAAGAATCCACCTGCAATTAACTTCCAGGCCAGGCCTCATAAGCAAATATCGGTTTGATTGTTCTTTTCCTTTTCAGCTGTCAGCTCACAGTTCATAGCTCCAAACCAAAAATGATAAAAGTAAAAATAATAAAAGATCTCAACCAACGGTATCCCTATTCTGAAACTGTATCTTCCTTCTGCACATTTTCTAGAAGTTACGTATAGTTTTGCAAATGCACCATTCCTAAGTGATGACTGGACATTGTCTATGCCTGTAAACCCTAGTCCTACAGCACTGAATGCGTTTTATTGCATCAGGAATTTGGCTTGTTCTCTCTGTAGACTTATCGCATGACTCTTCAGGCTGTCCATAAAGACCAAGACATTGGAATGGAACTTACATACCTCTTATAGATAATGTATCAGTTTCATCAACATAAATTCTTCTCATCCCTTGAAGCGAACTACTATTCATATTGCTTATGTAAACCAATACATTTTTTGAAAATACCTCCTAGAAATGTCCAGGGCCGCATCATTTTGTTCCTTTTCATTTCCACTCATCCTTTCCCTTTCTTACCACTTTTCACATGCGCAGCTACCCATATAGTAATAATCAGTGCTTGGAGCAGTGTCATTGTAAGGAACTGGGTGAAAAGTTAAGACACTGAACCAATGGAGAGGCTGTGTAGTGACAGGGAGATCCAAGAAAAACACTGAATTTATTCACTCTTTTTTTCCTGAAAAAGGGTCCAGACCTGAAACGTCAGCCTTCCTGCTCCTCTGATGCTGCTTGGCCTGCTGTGTTCATCCAGCTCTACACCTTGTTAGCTCTATACACATGCGGTTGTCTTCTTGCACTGCTGCTAACCAGCAGCGTGTGCTGAAAATGAGAAGCAAACCGAAACCAGAAACCATTACATCTGTCTTCACCCAAACAAGGCACATCACATTGACCTGTACAACAAACTGTTAGAAAGATAGAAAAAAAATAAGAGCAGGAGTCGGCAATTTGACCCTTCAAGCCTGCGACACCATTCAATATGTTCATAGCTGATCATCCACTTTCGTACCCTGTTCCTGCTTTCTCCCCTGTTTACACTGGTAGTGATAGAAAAGCAAAATATCGCAGATGCTGGAAATTTAAAACAGCAGCTGTGAAAAGAAACAGAATTCACCTTGTGAGACTGAGATGACTTCTTCAGAATGTTAACTCTGTTTCTCTCCACTGATGATATGAGGCCTGCTGAGTTTCTCCAGCATTCTGTTTTATCCTGGCAGTGAGAATGTTTCTGATTATGTACACCACTAAGTCATGAATTGAAAAAGTATTATTAATTGCTTCATTATATATAACTAATAAAAAGAAATAGCTTTATTTTAATGTTGGTTTAGCAGACTGTTAGAAGCAGTTTCAGTAGTTCTGGCTGAGAGAACCGAAGTGCACGAGTCAGTGCAAATCTGACTGATAAAAACTGAATATAATTTAGATTTACACAGGCATCACAAAATTGACATTGCATTAAGAAAGTAACCCGCAGTAGTGCCCAAAGCAGACTATTCCACAAATATGACTGTCTTATTATGAGGCATGCTACTTTTGGAACATGATTTGTAACTATCTGCCTACAATCTAGGTGGAATAGCCACTGGTTCATTCACAGTGTTTACCTTTATCTAGCGCAAGACAAAAGCCTTTGTTTGTGTTTTGCTATTTTAATTTAAATTAAATTATGATAGATGTTGCATGAAAATGAATATTTAAAAGTTTAATACAAGAAAGTGTGACAGTTACAAAGCAGAAAATAATCCAAGGTGACAGTAAAAAGTGCTGGCAGCAACACGTTTATTTTTTGCTGCTTGCTGTGTGTGAGATGATACATGAAAACCAATTGAACCGCAGCGGGAGGTATCTGAATTAACATACGAGAATAAATTTTGTAAGCAAAGAGTCCTGGGGTTGATTTTTCATCTACATTGCATGGAGGAGTGGATTACTCCGTCATGTAGAAATTATATGATTTCCATCCCACTGATTTCATCAGGCAGGCCAAAAATTGGACAACCACTATTGTTGAGTGATCTGTTCTGCCAAGCTACTACCATGGGGTGAAAAACAAAAAACTATTCTTTCTTGTTCAGCTTTGCTTGACAAAAATGTATGTTGCAGGAAGGTGATTTCATACAGCTGCTTCAGTTCTCTTCTTCAGCGCACTGTGCCCTGAGAATCTCATCATGTTAAGTGTACAGTTTATGGTACCAAGTTATAATGATAGTAGCATCTTGTTTGTTAGTATGACCTTTGTAAACTTGGGTGTAACAGATGTTTGAGCTCCCTAGATTATGACATTCATTCATTCATCGGCAGTCCCTCAAATACAAGGATGACTCTCTTCCACTCTCAGGGTCAGTCTACAGGTGACTGTACAGACCAGTGCGGCTTCTGCAGGCTCTGTTACACTTGGGGCAGAAGGCATTCATGGGAAGGGGTGAGCGGGGCGGTGATATGGCATAGGCTCCTTACACTGTAATTGCCTGGCTTTCGCTTTTTCCTGACCGCAAGTCTCGAGGTGCTCAACACCTTCCTGGATGCTCCTCCTCCACTCTGGATGGACTTAGCCAGTGATTCCCATTTGTGTGAATGCCACACTTCGCCAGTGCAGCCTTGAGGAATCCCTGAAGCATTTCCTCTGTCCACGTGGGCTCGCTTGCCACTTTGAAGCTGGGAGTAGAGCACCCGGTTGGGGAGTCTCGTATCAGTGATACAGATGACGTGCCCAGCCCATTGTGGCACTGATGACCCTTGACCAGCTCCTCAATGCTAGGGATGTTGGGCTGGTTGAGGAAGCTGATGTTAGCGCATCTTTCTTCCCAGCAGAGTCACAGGATTTTGCACATGCCAGATTGGTGGTACTGCTCCAGTGCCTTGAGGTGTCTGCTGTAGACAGTCCACATCTCAGAACCATATAGGAGTTTGGAACCACCACAGCTCTGTCAACCATGATCTTGGTGTCAGATCTGATGTTTTTGTTCTCGAACACACTTTTCCTCAGGCGGCTGAGGGCTGCACTAACACACTGGAGGTGATGTTGGATCTCTTCAACAATAGCTGCTTTGGCCAACAGGACATTTCTGAGGTATTAGAAGAGATCGATGTTCTCTAAGGCCTCCCCATGCACCTTGATGATCAGGAGTTCGCTCCACAATGCTAGGCCAGGTTGGTGGAAGATGTTTGTCTTGCGGACGTTCAGGGTGAAACCCATGCTCTCAAATGCCCCTGTAAAAGTGATGACAATAGTCTGGAGTACATCCTCGGAGATTGCACATGTGCAAACATCACCTGCATACTACAAGCTCAATGACTCTGTTTGGGGTGACTTTTGTTTTTGCTTGAAGGCAGTGGAGATTTCCCACAAGTTCTGTAAGTTAGGTTCACTCCAGCAGGGAGCTCATTGGTGGTAACATAAAGCATTGCAGCGAGGTAGATCGAGAACAGAATTGGGATAGTGACGCAGCCCTGATTGACACTAGTCTGAACGGGCATGGGTTGGTGGTGGAGCTGTTTGTCATTACCACAACTTCCATGTCATTGTGGAACAGGTGCAGGATGGTAACAAATGTCATGGTGCAACGAAAGCAACGAAGCTCCATATGCTTCCTGATTGACAGTGTCAAAGACCTATATTAGATTGAAGGAGGCCATGTACAGAGGAAGGTTCTTTTCTCTGCATTTCTCGTGCAGCTGTCACAAGGAACATGATTTTCATTGTGTGACCCTCCATGACCGAAAGCCGCACTGCGACTACGGGAGGAGTTCCTCAGCCACAGGGAGGAGACGGTTGAGGAGGACCATGGCGATGACTTTTACAACAGTCGACAGCAGCGAGATTCACCTGTAGTTACCACAGTCGGACTTGTTCCTTTTTTTGAAAATACTCAGGACTGAGGCATCCTGAACCTCTCCCGGGATTCTCTCCTCCTGCCAGATAAGGCAGGCAAGGGAGTGTAGCTGCAGCACGAGCTCTTTGCTTCCGCACTTCAGTGCCTCAGCGGGGATACCATCTGCTTCAGCAGCCTTGTTGTTCTTAAGCTGGTGGACGGCCTCCTCTACTTCATGCAAGCCTGGGGTGTTGCTGAGCTCATAGCATGTAGCTTGCTGTGGGATGACACTTGAGGAGGTCTCTGAACTGCTGCCCCCAGCATTGTTTGATGGCTGCTTTATCTTTGATAAGAGTCACTTTGTCCTCAGCCAGCAGTGGAGTAGAGCCTTGGGTGTTTGGTCCGTAAGTAGGCTTGTCAGCACAGAAGAAACCCTGCATATTATGGTTGTCATTCATTGGGCCTCCAGTGATTTCTCCAACCACCACTTATTCTTTATGTAACAGGTTTGTTTTTGGACCTCGGCCTTCAGATGCCTGTAGTCCTGCTTTTTCTCTTCTGAGAGCGGTCGTTGTTTTAAATTCAGAAATGCCATGCGCTTCCGGCTTAATAGTTCTTGGATCCCCTGATCATTCTCATCAAACCAGTCTTGGTGTTTCCTGGTTGAGTGACTGATCGATGTTTTTCACACATTGATGATGGCGGTCTTGAGAGTGGACCAGAGGCTGTTGGGACCCTCTGACTTGGTGTAACTGAGGGTCGGTGGGTTTGGGGAGGGGAGCTGGTTGTATGAGGCTATTTTTTTCTGGGTCTTGGAGTGCCTCAACGTTGAACTTTTTGCAGCACTGCTTCTGTTGTCTCTGCTGCGGCAGGGCTATATTTATGTTGATCCTGGCTTGGATCAAGTGATAGTTCGTCCAGCAATCATTGGCACCTGTCATGGCGCGGGTAATTTTAATGTCTTTCGGCTCCTTTGGTCTGACGATGACATAGTCAGGGTTAATGATAGTATCTGCTTGTGTACCTTAAACTTTTACAAGCCAGTTCTTGCAATCGTTTGTAACAACTGTCCAAAATGCGCAGAAAAACCAACATAAAAAGAAAAAAATAAAGGCAACTGAAATAAAGTCACATACTCTGATGGTTACGGTTACTCTAAAAAATTCAAAAGATTACTAGGGGTCATGAGTTCAAAGTGAGAGGAGGAAAGTTTACGGGAGATATGCATGGAAAGTTCTTTACGCAGAGGGTGGTGGGTGCCTGGAACACGTTGCCAGCAGAGGTGGTGGACGCAGACACGTTAGTGTCTTTTAAGATGTATCTGGACAGGCACATGGATGAACAGGGAGCAAAGGGATACAGACCCTTAGAAAATAGATGACAGGTTCAGACAGAGGATCTCGATCGGCGCAGGCGTGGAGGGCCGAAGGGCCTGTTCCTGTGCTGTAATTTTCTTTGTCCTTTGTTCTTTGTTCTTATGATTGTCATTAAAAAAACTCTCATAACTCAGCTTCTATTTCCAACTTATGTTTACCACAGCACTTTTTAAAATCTCTCTTTCCTCAAGAGTTCATGAAATATAATCAGAAATAAGACCTTGAGCGATATTTTGTAAGTCATCAGACATAGATAGAATGTACAAGAGCTATGAACTGTAGCATGTGTTGTTTTCTTTTTCCAATTTTGGAGAGATAGGAAGACAAGGAACAGCTTTTCAAGGTAAGGAATGTAGTTGCAAGTGAATATTATACAAAATAGAAACAAAATAAGTGTCTGTATCATTTGCTTATTTTGTTATTCTAAATTTATTCTCCATTTGGTGTCTCACATGCAACATAATAATGCCTCTACATTGTCATTTTAAGAACTTGTCATTCTTTATCTAGCTAACGTCCTATAGAATCAATTTTTTTTAACAATTGCATTATTTTTTCAAAACCTGGGAAGGTTTGGAGCTGTGTGTCCAACTGCATTTCTGATTTTGAAAATGGATAAACACTAGAGAATATTTTACGCAGTCCTCCACTAGCAGGATCGGGATCTGGGTCCTTAACAGTCATCCTATTGTAACATTTCCAATGGAATAGTGACTGAGATATCAGCTAGAGCAAGCAGGGAGACTCATACGCTAATACAGTTCAAGGTCCATTCATTCAATGGGCTCCTGATTACATTTTAACTTGGGCCTGAACAGGGAAACCATGATGGCTTTCCCACCAACTGCAGATGGGTCAAGGGGAGAGAGGTACCCAACAAATTAATCGGAAATCTTTCTTCTCTGGATACTTTGGACTTTTCCATATCATTCTCCCACTTGTTTGACTTTCCTAACTGGTGCTACTGTTAACATATTCTGGTGCATGTGGGATCTGATTCCAGTAAGCAAAATTTGTGCCAGCTCCAAATATATTAGCAAAAACTGTAAAATGCTCTATGTTGAAGCACCTTCTCTTGCACTTCTATTATTGCACTGCTCCACGCGTGTCACAATGTGTTTGCCTTTGCCACCGAGCCAAAAAGTTATAGATGGTTGGACATCAAACCCAATTGAGAGCATAAACCATTGTAACATCTCTTTATTCTAATATACCTTGCTTACTGGATATCAGATCACATATGCCAGTTTATGGTAACAGTTAGCACCAGTTAGGAAAGTAGAACAAATGGGGGAATGATAAGGAAAAAGAGAAGACCATTAAGGCATGAAGGGTTTTTGTTGAGCTTGCATTAAACATTGAAGAGCCAATTTGTTGAATGAAAGTGACCATGTGAGATTGTGTGAACATTCTTCCTGTGTCTTTTTGATCCTTGAATTAACTAACAGGCTAAAAATCTTGAGAGCACTACCATGATGTCCCAATTTGTAAGGAGGCAAGATTATAAGGCAGAATTGAGGATTCCAAAAATTGGCCCTCCTGACAGAGCGTCAGACACTCCCAAGTCAAGTTCTGTCCCTGTACACATAAATTTGAAAATCTTTCTATATGAATCTCCATAATAGTTTAAGCAATCTGAATGATCATTGATTTATAAATATTAATATAACATCAGAAACTTTCCACAGAAAAGGTTTAGTCTGATAAGCTCAAGACAACCTTCATATCTTCCTTCTAGTTTCTATCTTTATTAACTTAATGGAGCTGGCTACAATTAGTATAGTAGACTCAAAAGCTGGAATAAGACACTTGCATTTGCTAAGAATTATTTGTACCTGAGGTTGTCTGGCCTTCATACGTTCTAACATCACTTCAAACAAATCTTTACACTTTTAATTTTTCATGAGACTTTATTACAAAAGCCCTGTGAAATGTAAGTAACCATAATAGTGGGGGCTCAAAGAAATGGGGTGGCACTGGCCTGAGGATGTAGATGGCAATCCATTGCAGAAATAATGCCACTCTCACAGGGGAGCTTCAATTGACAACAATGTCTGGCCTTTGTACTGTAATCCAGTCTATGTCTATTCGCCTCCCTCCCATCAGAGTGCTCTAATCTCTAGCCCCCTTCCTAAAGACCCCACACTTGTTACTCAATGTGAATAATTTCCACACTAAAAGACAGGGAAAAATAGTGCAGATGCTAGAGATCCCAACCAAATCAGAAGAATTCTGGAGCCACATTGAACTTGAAACATTAACTCTTTATCTCCATGCAGAGGTGCTGCCAGATCTGATGTGTTTCTCCATCACTTATTGTGTTTTTATAACAAAATTTCCAGGTCATTGTTAAACTTCAGTCACAGGCAGAACAATTTTCATGCCACAATATTTATGTTGTGTTTACCAAGTATCTCTTACCATGTTATTTTACCTTGGTGTCGATGCATGAAGTTAGAAGTCTTTTTCCTAATCTAGTTCTTGCCCTGAGCTCTGCATGAGTAACAGAAGTACGTGAGGCGACTGACTTCTGTCTATGAGGAGCCTCTTGTGACTCAATAACCCTCATCTCACTGCAGCAAGGTTTTGAAATTGGCCTGCTGTTTGATGAATCTTTGCTACTGTCTGAGCCCAGCCCTGTCTTTTTTCTACCAGATGTACCAGCACTGGGATGAAGGGGATGGCAGAGAGATATTAAGTCAGAGTGATAGAGTCATACAGCATGGAAACAGACCTTTTGGTCCAACTAGTTCATGCCAATCATGTTCCCAAACTAAACTAGTGCCACTTGCTTGCATCTAGTCCATATCCCTCCAAACCTTTCCTATTCGTGTACTTATCCAAATGCCCTTTAAATGTTGTAACTGTACCTGCATCCACCACTTTCTCTGGCAGTTCATTCCATACACGAACCACGGTGTGAAAAAGTTGCCTCTCGTGTCCTTTTTAAAACTTTCTCCTCTCACCTTAAAAATATGCCTCCTAGTTTTGAACTCTCCAATCCTAGGGAAAAGACCCTTGCTATTCACCTTATCTATGTCCTTCATGATATTATAACTCGCTATAACATCACCCCTCAACCTCCTGCAGTCCAATGAAAAAAAGTCCCAGCCTATTTTTGTAACTTGAACCCTCCATTCCCAGAAACGTTTTGGTAAATCTTTTCTGAAACCCCTCCAGTTTAATAATATCCTTCCCTTAGCAGGGTGACCAGAACTGCACACCATTCTCCAGAAAAGGCCTGACCAATATCATGTACACCCTCAATGTGACATCCTAACTCCTATTGTGAAGGCAAGCATGGTAAGCACCTTCTTAACCACCCTGTCTACCTGTGAAGCAAATTTCAAAGAATTACATACCTGAACCCCTCGGTCCATCTGTTCTAGAATACTTCCCAGGGCCCTACCATTAATTGTATAACTCCTGCCGTTGTTTCACCAAAATGCAATATCTCGCATTTGTCCAAATTAAACTCCATCTGCCGCTCCTCAGCCCATTGACCCAATTGATCAAGATCTCTTTGTAATCTTAGATAACCTTCTTCACTGTCCACCATACCACTAATTTTGGTATCATCGGTAAACTTACTAACCATGCCTCCTATATTGTCATCTAAATTATTTATAAAAATGACAAACAATTGTTGACCCAGTACTGATCCCTGTGGAATACCACTGATCACAGGCCTCCAGTCGGAAGAACAACCCTCCTTCATCACCCTCTCTCTCCTACTGTCAAGCCAATTTTGTATCCAATTGGCAGGCTCACCCTGAATCCTCTGCAGGTGCTGCTATCTTGAGACACCCTGTCATCTGTACGTGGGAAAGCAAACATAATGATGCTGAAGTTATATTCAATATGCTTTGATATAGGACGTGAAGCAGAATGTCCCCATCTTTATGATTCTGACCATATCCAGGTTTCTGCAGTCAGGATTGTTTAAACATTTCTGGCAAGTACCCATGCCATTTCCAGCTCTACTGAGGCTCCTCCTTGGGTTGGGAGGAGGATGATGGGGAGGAGGAGGAATACAGTTTTATGTAGCACTTTACTGCAGCTTATGGGGCTTTTGCAGATAGATCAACAATTTAAAAAGTTCAACAATATGCACCTAGTTTTTTGTTAAATACATAAAGGGAAAAATATATCATATGATGTATTTGTTATGTATATGGCAATTTCAAGACTTACCCCAAATTCTGGGCTCCCTCCTTATAGTTTTCAATACTTCTCTCATGGCTTGAAAGATCTGTGGCTTCTACTTCCAATTTAATCCAGATTGTTTCTAACTCAATTGTTCTTGCAAATACCTATCAAAGACGCATATTTTTACAATACCCAGTACAGCCCCTGTTGTCTATGATTTTAACTTTTCCTTCAAACCATCCATCAGTCACATTTTAAGATATCCTTTGTTCCTGTTTTAACGTTTCCTGTTTTACTTTTAGAATTACTCAACATACATTTAAGACAGCTGCTTCCAAGCATCTCGAACTTAAAGCAATTGACAATTTGTAGCCATTTTCAGATAATTCATTGCGTTTGTTAAGAAGCAGCAGTTGAGATCTAATACATTAGTTAATTAGATAAAGAAAGTATCCAACCATGACACTTGGAGATGGATCACTGATACTAGAGGATAAAGAGGCTTTTGGCATGGAATATGTTGGACTCATTAACATAATGGGGGTAGTATCTTGCTCTCTATCTGAGGGACCTTCTCAGAATCCCTAGTGTGGAACCAGGCTCTTTGGCCCAACAAGTTCACACTGACCCTCAGAGCATTCCACCCAGACCCATCCCCCTATCACCCACCTAATTTACACATTCCTGAACACTATGGACAATTTTGCATGGCCAGTCCACGTAGCCTACACATCTATGGATTGTGGAAGGAAACCGGAGCACCTGAAGGAAATCCACGCAAACACGGGGAGAATGTGTAAACTCCATACAGACAGTCGCCCGAGGGTGGAATCAAACCTGGGCCCCTGGTGCTGTGAGGCAACAGTGCTAACCACTGAGCCACCGTGCCACCCCTCTTCTTTGGGTCTTCCTCCTCTGTCTGAGAAACCATCTCTCTGATGACCACTCCAAGATGAAGACTTGCCTGTGAGTATTCCCCTCTGCTACTCATTATATCATATTTCTAGGGACAGGTAGCTTACACTGTGTCAATCAATTATCTGAATCCTTTCAGTCAGAGGCCATGGGACAACTCCCATGAGGCCAGATGACTGTTGTTCCCTTGCCCACCTTCATTTGGAGAGTAGTTTTAAATTCATTCTAGGAACAAAACCTCCTTATTTTCAAAAAGAACACACTGATAATAGGATACTCATGTCTCATAGAATCCCTACATTGTGGAAACAGGCCCTTCACCCCAACAAGTCCACACCGACCCTCAGGGCATCCCACCCAGACCCATCCCCCTTTCACTGACCTAATCTACACATCCCTGGACACTATGCGTAATTTAGCATGGCCAATCCACCTAAGATGCACATCTTTGGACTGCGGGAGGAAACCCATGCAGACACGGGGAGAATGTGTAAGCTCCACACAGACAGTCACCAAAGGCTGGAATCGAACCCAGGTCCCTGGTGCTGTGAGGCAGCAGTGCTAACCACTACATTTTCCATGAGACAAATTGTTGACACTAGCTCAATGCAGACCGTGACTTCCATGTTTCTCCTAATTCTTCCCTTTTCTTTCCCATGCTAGAATTTTGGAAAGTTAATTACTGGTGTAATAGCTGTTAAATGATATCTCACCCTTAGCAGTTTATACTTGGAAAATTCCTGTTTTAAAGGCCCCTGATATCCAACTTATTGCTTTTGATTTGTTTCATGCTGTGATTTTGTGTAGGACAAAGTTCATGTCATATTTTCCAAATTAGTGAAATGTAACAAGATTATTGTGTTTGATTATTATGCTCCTTTTTTATGATATTTCCTCCCAAGAGCAAAGAAATGATTCCGGTGTAAAATTGGAACACGTCATGCAGTAATTAGCTTAACTGCTCAAAAGATTAGCAACTGGATCAAAACCATTGCGACATTTGTTACAATGGTTTTACATTAATGGTGAAGAAATAGGAGAAGTACTTACTGATATCAGTTTTAGTTGTTATTGTTTTGTTTATTTAGCTTTTTAAAAACTTAATGAACAAAACAATTGCCTTTTATCTCCTTATCTCAACAATACCCATTACTCTTTCTATTTATTTAGCTTTCTTTACTCGATTTGCCCTCAAATTAATAACTCTCACTTTTGTTCCTGGTTACATTCTGTGGCCACCACTTTAACTCCACCCCAGATTTCACTGTGACAGAAAGCTCAAAAAATTAGGTGGAAATCCCTGAAAATCAGAAGCGCCATCACCAAACAAGTCATTTCTGATTTTCTCTGGAATAGATTTTGGGGAAGACTCAGGCTTCACACATCACAGTTTATGGAGATAGCTGGTCATTAAAATGGGAAGCCATCTCCATTTAGATGCCTAGTTGGTATTCCTGCTCTTTGGAATCCAAATGTGCAGCATTGATCAGGTCTGAGCAGGCGTATTTTGTGAACTTGGAGAGGTGAGGTTCCCGAGTGACTATAGTTCCGGGACACTTTGGTGGGGATTCAGGTGCTCTTTGGAGGTGGGGCATAATCAGGTGTCCTTAGAGGGGTCTCACATGGGATGGGGTGTCTCATGTGCCTTTGGGGTGGAGGTCTCAGATACTTTTGGGATCGTAAAAGATAGACAAGAATGTGCCTAGAATGTGCATAAACTATTAGAACTGCCACAGAGTTGTCAAAGTTGTCAAGCAGCTGTTGAAGCTTTTAAACAAATTAGAACACAAATATTTGTTTTCATAGGAAATTAGATTAAGGAATTTCAATGCATTGTTTATTTAATTTATGAGAATGTATTTTAATATCATAACATCATCAGTAGAATCTTAGTTTTATATCCATGGTGAGTCTAGATCTCTACACATGAAAAGGAAGAGCAAAGGATGGTAGGTGGGGTCGTGGGTTTACATAATTTGTCACCATATTTGTGTGGGCCTACAAAGGGCCAGGACAATGGATACAGGGCCATAGGTTGGCATGGAGGCATGAGGGATATGGCATGGCAGAGCAGAGGATGGCATGGAATTGGCATGGACAGAGGACTGGAGGGTCAATTTTGGTTTTGCTCCTTTTTTTAATTAAACTGTGGTACAATGCTGGCCTGAAACCCAGTCTGCATGGCAGCTCACCTGCCTCCCAAGGAACCCTACCACTTTGGAATGAAATTCCTACTTTCAGGGCATTTTATCCTGGATTACCTTTGCAAAGCCGGGAAATATCCCAGCTCTGCATGCTCAACTCAGCAGTGAAAATTAGGGGGCCTCAACGCAAGTGACTAGTTTTAAGTGAGTTAAAATGTCACGATCAGGATTCTTCCATCTGCATGGTTACGGAGGCTCCCATTGTGCAACTTGTTCAGCCAAGTCCCAGATCTCGTTTAAAGGGTGCCAAGTTGCCTGACTATAACTTCCAGTACAATAGACCATCATTCGCAGCTGGCCACAAAATATGGACCAATGTATTCTACTATTTCCAACTCACCTCATAGATCGTTCAAATATGCTTGAAAGCATTCCACTTGCTACTCCGTGCTGAGAACACAAAACTTGCTGTCACTTGAAGTGGCTGAGGTGAACAGCATATTAAGGAGTAGCTCATTTAAAATTTACTGAAAATCTAGTTAAGGACATTACTGAGAAAGAAACAAAAGGATATATTGATAGAATGAGTTGAAGTAAAGTCAGAGAAGGTATGTGCAGAGTATAAACAATGATATAGATCACTGAGCTATATGACCTATTCCTATGCTGTAAATCTGAAGTCTCCATTTTCTGTCAATTTCCTCTAATTGACAATGGTGCCAATAGGTGATTGAACCTTTGATTTTGCTTGATATCTCCAGAACTTTAAGATAGTAAGGAGAGAGTAAGCACTTATTAAACTTGACAAATTAACATGCTCATTAAATATATTTAAAATGGTTTCATTCTAACTAATTCTTATGATCATGGCAAATGGTTAGGGCAACTTGCCCAAAATAGGTGGCTACTTATGGTAAGTATGGATGGTGTAAGGGGTGCAAATTATATTAAGCTCTATCCTATGATGCCTGCAAATAGTAAAAGATAGTGATTTTGCACTGTGTCCCAAAATTATATTTTGCCTCAGTAAGTGAAAACACAGGAATAATTGCAGGACATCATTCTTCAGTGATAAGAGCAGTTTTTAGCTTTACTGGTATCTAGTGCAGGCTGTGGCTAGATAATGTCTTAAGTGGGTGGAATCTTATAGGAGATAACAAGGCGTGGGGCTGGATGAACACAGCAGGTCAAGCAGCATCATAGGAGCAGGAAAACTTGACGTTTCGGGCCTAGACCCTTCATCAGAAATGCTAGATATTGTCACGGTTAGGGCCAAATTGGGAAGGCTTGAATGTGGATTGTAGTCCTTTGGGGATGATCTGGTTCTGTTATCTCTGAATCTTATAGGAGTTGGATGACATGGGCTAGGGTGAGAATTACGGCAGGATTAGGCAAGAAGCCCAGGAGGCCATTATCAACATTGGGAACAATTCAGTTAAAATATGCTGTAGGTCCTGAACATTGATGAGAGGTTCTCACTGGCAGTGGCAAGTTGCATATTAAGGGGGATTATTGCTTGTTAACTAGCTTATTAACTGCAAATCTTGCCTCATTAATCTACAGTGTTCTACTCTACCATCTGCAGCAGCCAAACCAGACATTGACAAGTCTTGACAACAATATCAGAGCAGGTACCTGGCCTGAGGAGACTCCTGAGCAGATTCTCTGTGATAGGTCCTCTGGCTGGCTGATTCCTGGTACCGCCCTGTCTCCTTGTGTAAACTCAAAGTCACCTGGCCTCCCTGCTGCTCTGCTTTCAGCCCTGAGGACCAGCGGCTCAGCCAATAGTGTCTAGGTCTGATCAGCTATCCAGCAGATCCTGAGAATGTTAGACCTGGCTCTCAGTTGCAGGCACCATCCTGTCCATGGATGGTCAGCTGGGTCACCATAATGTAGCTGCCCTCCATTGCCTCAGTATTGGCTGCATGCTGCTCCTTTGCTTCCTTGTACATTTGAACAGAATCCCTGATTGCAGACTGCACGGAATCCTCTCCTGCCAGGGACTGAACAGGGTGCTGATCTCCAGCAAAATTCTGGGGCATTTCTTCTTTTACAACTGTGGAGCCATTGCAACGAACTGTTCACCAACTTGTGGCCCCAAACATACTGGAGGTAATGTTCCCACTGATATGTCAGTATGTGAGGTGGTGTGAGGGGCAAGACACAGACTTGCCAATGTTTCTTCTGAGACATCCGTACAATCATCCTCAGAGGTCGATGTGGTTCCTTCTGGTGGGGTGGTCCATTTCACTGCTGAGACCATGGCCATCTTGTTGGCATCTGAAATGCACAAAACAAAGAAGGCATTGCAGCCAAGGGTTATCATTTGTGTCCAATGAATGACTTTGACACTAGGGTTGATGTTAGACGTTTAGTGGAAGAATGAGCATCATTTACTCAGTTGGTGGGACATGAATGTTACAGCATCCCTGCAGGAGCAGACCTCATCATGATCATAAGGGACAAGCCGCGTTGTATTGAGTACCCCAGCACCAGTTCAGGGCCTTTCTGCCCAGTTCTGAACTGCGTTCTCCTGTAGCAAGAGAAAAGGAAGGATTGACTGAGATGGAAGTGTGTTGTACAGTTCTTAGTGGTGGTACAGGTGGGTGAAAGGTGGTGAGGTGTTCTGAGTGAGTAGGAAGTGCAGGGAGTATATGGCGGGCTGGGGGTATTGGTAAGAGCCATCATATATTCTGATCACCTTAGTTACAGGTCAAGGAGGAATTGAGGAGTGGATGTGGTAAATGTATCAAGTTGGCAGGTGTGTGCTGGCTTTTCAAGGTACATGATGAAATGCCTTAGTGATGTTTGCACCAACCTGCTCCATACCAATCAGGTGCTTTCCCTCTGGTACTGGAGAGTCACTTTGGGATCCTGATGTCCATCATTAAAATGCATGGACAAACCTGGCTGCAGCCTTGCCACAATTCCACACTGGCTCAAATATTTTTAGATGCCCTTGATCTTACAGGATATTTTTGTCATGCTCAGTATATGGATTTGATATTTTAAAATATAAAACAAAATGCTAATAGATTACAAATCTCAGCACAACTTGAGATTGTTTGAATTCAATAGTTTGGAAGTTAGTCAAGCTCTACGTGAATGGTGAAATTGAAAATGACCCTCACTTTGTCAGTTGAAACAGCAGTTGGATAAATCAATAACAAAGTAATGGGGTGTAATGTCCTTAAGAACAACAGGAAATGTAAAAGACAGTAGAACAGGATAAGAATTGAATATCTTTCCTTGCTCATTCTTGTGATGTAGCAAGTGTCATAGTTCTCGGTCAATGCGAATTAAAAAATGTAGTTATTATTATTAAATAAGTATTGTAAAAATAGCGTTCCCATTCTTTCTATTTTAATCACTCTCAGAGGAACATAGGAAAATAGGACACTGGAGCAGGAGCATCTTGGCCTCCTCCAGAGGTCTCCAGCTTCTCAATGCCAATGTTCAGCCGATTTGATTCAGTCCATGTGATATCAAGAATCCTACGTGGGAACTGCATACTGCAAAGGCTCTGGGCCTTGACAATATTCTGCTATTGTACTGAAAATATGATTTGCAGAATTTGCTGCACTCCTAGCCAAGTTCTTCCAGTACAGCTACAACACTGGGATCTACCTGACAATGTGAAAAATTGCCCAGGAATATCCTGTACTCAAAAAGCAGGGCAAATCCAACCTAGTCAATTGCCACCCCATTAGTTTGCTCTTGATCATCAGTAAAATGATGGAAGATGTCATCAACAGTGCTATGAAGCAACATTTGTTCAGTAGTAAGCTGTGCACTGACGCTCAGTTTGGGTTCTGCCAAGGCCTCTGAACTCCTGACCCGATTACAGCTTTGATTCAAACATGGACAGAAAGGCTGGATTCCAGAGGTGACAGCCATTGACATCAAAGCTGCATTTGACCAAGTATACCATCGAGGAGCCCTGGCAAATCTGGAGACAATGGATATCGGGGGCAAACTCTTTGCTATCTGAAGTCATACCTGGCTCAAAGAAGATGTTGTGGTTGTTGGAGCTTAATCATCTCAGCTCCAGGACATCTCTGCAGGAATACTTCAGTGTAATGTCCTAGGCCCAACCGTCTTCAGCTGCTTCATCAATGACCTTCCCTCTACAATAAGGCTAGAAGGATGGAATGTTCACTGATGTTCAGCACCATTCATGACTCCTCAGATACTGAAGCAGCCCATATCCAAGTGCAGAAAGACCTGGACAATATCTAGGCTTGTCTGACCAGTGGGAAATGTCATACGCAACACAAATGCCAGGTAATGACTATCTCCAAAAAGAGTGAATCTAACCACTACTCCTTGACAATCATATGCATTAACATCACTGAATGCCCCACTATTAACATACTATTAACAACCTTTGAGCAGAAGCTTAACTGGACTTGCCATATAATTACGCAAGAACAAGTCATCAGTGAGTAACTCAAAGAGCGAGTCCACCATCTACAAAGCACAAGTCAGGACTGATGGAATATTCCCCACTTTTCTATATGAGTGCAGGTCTAACAATACTCAAGAAACTTGACACCATCCAGGTTAAAACAGCCCACTTGCTTGTTTGAGGATGTGGTGCCATTCACACCCCCTACCACAGACATTCAGTAGCAGCAGTATGTACTATCTACAAGATGCTCTGCAGCAACTCAATGAGGTTCCTTAGACAACGTCTTCCCAACCCACCTTTGAGAAGGACAAGGCAGCAGGAACATGAGGATACCACCACCTCCAAGCTACTCACCATCCTGACCTGGAAATACGTCACCTTTTCTTCAGTGTTGCTGGAACTCCCTCTCTAATGGCATTATTGGTCCACTTACACCAAATTGACTGCTGCAGTTCACCATCACCTTCTCAAAGTCAACTAGGATTGAGCAATAAATGCTGGCCCAGCCAACAATGCCCACGACCCGTGGATGAATAAATTTTAAAATGCCATTTGGCTGTTCAAGCCTGCTTCACCATGTGACGAGGTCATGGTTTATTGAATTATGGTCTCAACTTCACTTTCCTGTCTATCCCCATAACCTTTGACTCCTCTGTCTATCAAAAGCTTCCACCTGATAGGCTGGTTAGCAAGGTTAGATCACATGGAATCCAGGGAGAGCGAGCCAACTGGATACAAAATTGAAAGGTAGGAGACAGAGGATGGTGGTGGAAGGTTGTTTTTCAAACTGGAGGCCTGTGATCAGCAGTGTGCCACAACGTTCAGTGCTGGGTCCACTGCTTTTCATCATTTATATAAATGATTTGGATGTGAATATATGAGGTATGGTTAGTAAGTTTGCAGAGGACACCAAAATAGGTGGTGTAGTGGACAGTGAAGAAGATTGTCTCAGAGTACAATGGGACCTTGATCGGATGGGCCAATGAGCTGAGGAGTGGCAGATGGAATTTAATTTAGATTATTGCGAGGTATTGCATCTTGGTAAGGCAAACCAGGGCAGGATTTATACAATTAATGATGGGACCCTGGGGAGTGTTGCTGGACAAAGAGACTTAAGGGTGCAGGTGCATAGTTCCTTGAAAGAGCAGTCGCAGGTTGACAGAGTGCTGAAGAAGGCCTTTGGCGCGCTCGCCTTCATTGTCAGTACGTTGAGTATAGGAGTTCGGAGATCATGTGTGGCTGTACAGAACTTTGGTGAGGCTACTTTTAGCATAATGCATTCAATTCTAGTCTCCCTGTTATAGGAAAGATGTTGTTAAACTTGAAAGATTTACAAGCATGATGCCACGATTGGAGGATTTGAGGTATGGGGAGAGGCTGAATAGGCTGGGGGTTTTTTTCCCTGGAGCATCAGAGGCTGTGGGGTAACCCTTAGAGGTTTATAAAATCATGAGGGGCGTGGATAAGGTGAGTAGCCAAGGTCTTTTTCCCAGGGTAGGGGAGTCCAAAACTGGAGAGCGTAGGTTTAAGGTGAAAGGGAAAAGATTTAGAAAGGACCTGAGGGACAACATTTTCACGCAGAAGGTGGTGTGCGTATGGAATGAGCCACCAGAGGAAGTGGTAGAGGTTGATACAATTACAACATTTAAAAGGCCTCCAGATAGGTTTATGAGTAGTAAGGATTTAGAGGGATATTGGCCAAATGCTGGCAAATGGGACTAGGTCAGATTGGGATTTCTGGTCAGTATGGACAAGTTGAACTAAAAGGTCTGTTTCCGTGCTGTATAATTCTGTGACTGTGACTCCAAGTCTATGTAATTGTCCCTCAAATAAATTCAGTGACCCAGACATACCTTCTTTCTGGAGAAGAAAATTCCATGGCTCTCTGAGAGAAAAGAATCTCTCCTACCTCTTATGAGACGACCTCTTAAATATAAGCAGTGCACCCCTAGTTCCAGTCCTCTCAACAAGAGGAAACATTCTCTTTACCTATTCTGTCAAATCACTTTAAGCTCTTATACATTAGACCATTGAACCATGTTTTTGAATAAAATCATCATTCTTTCTTCTAAACTTGATTGAGTATAGGTCGAACTCCCATTCTCTCTTTCTCAAATAAATTAGCATGTCATTCGCAGTAATGAGTCAAGGGGACCTTCTCTGAATTTCTCCTAAAACAATTATATCTTTATTTTTTTAAATGCAGGGAACACAAAACAGTGTTCCAGATATAATATAGGTGCAATGAAATTTTCAACTTTTATATCCCATTATCCCCGCATTGAAGGGCGACATTCTGTTTTACTTCTTAATGACTTAATGGCCTTGCACTCTAACATTGTATGGTTCCTAAACCAGGACATTCAGATCTCTCTGTACCACCATGTTCTGCAATCTCCCTCCAATTAACTGTAGTTCTGTTTTTGCCCTAATGGACAAGTTCACATTTTCCCACATTATGTTTCATCTACTTTTTTGCAAAATCGCTGTTGCTTCAATCATGTGTCAAAATTCTAGTTGTATCAACAGAAGTCTGCAGAAATCATTCCATAAATGGGGGTTGACACATATGCTGGTTATAAAATGTAAGCCATACTTGTGGGTGGGTACCATTTTAACATATGACACAAAAACTAACAGTAGTAATGCATATTAGGTTAACATGGCACTTTTTTTGAATGAATTAAGTGCATAAAGTTATATTTAGCCACAATGAAGGTATTTTAAATGCAGTCAAATACATTGTCTTCAACTAATAAAGAGTTAGTTGGATTCATTCTGGGTCACTTTACTATAGCATCATTGTCAGCATTGCTGTGTGATGATGAATACTGGAAACTGGTCATTTTGGCAGTGAGGTCTTTTAGTAGTCTCTGTGACCTGGGTCTTTTACTGCAACACCTGAGATTTTCATTCCATAAACCAGCTACACCAAGTAACTATTGCTCTGAATCTTTGCTGGACTCTGTTTGATTTGGCCCATTTAAATGCATGTCTGCACACGTTGTATTTCTGATGATGCTGAAACCAATCTGATAACTCTTGATGATCCATTCTGATACATGCTTCTCAAGGTCAGACTAGTGACTGGTCAGTGACTAGTTATGGTGTTTTTGGCCTTGGGCATCTTCACCAGATTGGATTCCTTCTTCGTCCGTTGGTTTATCAGATGGCTCTGCTCTGTGTGGGCATGTCTCAAATTTCCATACACCTTTGCAACACAGCTCTTAGTTCCTGCACAATTTCTTGAATCCAGTTATGAGGGAAATAAAAATATACACTTGTGGGTGGAATATTGAGGTTGACAACTAATGTAAGTAGAGCATTACATGGGGAGATAGACATATACATCAAGTAAATACAAAAAGGTGTTTCTTTCAGTCCAGAAAAATGGAGTGATCTTGTATGCCAAGTTAACTTATACTTTGTGATCTACTGTAATTGTCAAGTCATTTGACTTCATCCCTATGTCAGGTCAGAACTTTGTGTTCAGTCACTCCTCAAACGTGAACTTCCTAATCTAAAATTTAGCTAATGGTAATAACTATTCTACTGAAAACACCAATAAAATTCCACAGAGTGTAAAGTATATGAAATTTAATTTTAAAAATAACAATGAATCTTCAATGAAGACAGAATTCCATACCAGGGATGAACCAACTTTCTGCCTAAACTAAACCTCACATAGGTGAATTGCATTATTGCTTGTCCCTTTCATAAGGCCACTCATGATCACTTCCCTTCTTCACTCAGGATCCTTACAGGGGCAGTTCTATTCTGTCCCAGGAGGAATCACAATGACTTATCATTTATAGAGCAATTTCTGAACTAGTCTCAAAACTTTACAATACCAGGGTCATCCAAACCCTAACTTTATCCTCCCCATAAGAGGCAACAATATGACTTATTTGGCATGTTATTCATTCTCCTAAGGTTTAAAACCAATCTTAAAAGTATAATTTGATAGTCAAACATAATCCACATTGAGTACTTTTGGAACAAAGGTGCCTGAGAAACAAAGAGGCTGATATTCTTACACCATTATTCTCAGGCAGAACAAAGATGTTTGGGATATCTCCAGTTAATCACATCTGCAGATCACATTACCGTAAATGCCTAGAATTTATTTTACACATTTAAATGGAAATGTCCCTAGTTGACTGCACTTTGCTGGACTAAGAACTGCACTTTTGTTAGGAGATGCTGAAGCAGTTTCGGTCACACAAGAGTTTGTTTGTTGCAGTTCGTCAAGACTCCTCTTAAAAAAGACTTTGCTGTCATGTTTTCTGTAAAATACACCTATTAGCCAAAAACCCTTCTCCATACCTATCTCACAGAATGGGATAGTGGAGAGCTAAGTATTCCAATTAATATAATGCCCTGATTTAGTTGTATCTATTGCAAAAAAAGTTGTAACTAGCATACTTCATGGGTAATTAAAACATATCTTCAGGAAACAATTCAAAAGGCAATGATGTCACATCTAATGCTGGTCCATTGTTCTGTGTACTTCTAGGTTACACCAAGTGTATTTTGATGCACCCACATGTGAAGGAAAAAAGCAGGAGAGGCTGTTTCTGATAGGCGACTACTCATCATCTGCAGAGTTCTTCGTCACCATTGCAGTCTTTGCATTCCTGTACTCACTGGCAGCTACAGTAGTTTACATCTTCTTTCAAAACAAATATCGTGAAAACAACCGAGGCCCTCTGATTGTAAGTAACATATACATCTTTGATGTCATAAACTGTCTCTTTCTTCTAGCATTGTGTTAAGTTGAGCTATTCCTTCTATTTTAATACTTTAGAAATCACAGATTGTTTAATAATCAAAATAATTAGGTGAAATTAGTCATCTATAAACTGTAGTTTCTACAGATGATGGATGAAGTACATAGCTCTTTCAGCATATATTTGAAATATTTGAAATGTGATGTAATGTACTAGGGATCCAAATATTAACTATTGTAGTTTGCTTATGTTCTCTATTTCATACAATGAATCATTCCATGAGGTTTGGAGACTATTTTCATTTTCTTACAACCCTGTTTGCACCAAAAAACTTGACAGTGGGAGATGGAAATGTATGCCCAGATTTTCGTGGAGTGGGAAGTGGGTTGCTAACCTTATTCCAGGATTCCAGCCTATATTCCAAATGCCCCATATTACTGTTGGATTAGGACCGGGGATAATGTTCATTATACACTGCTGAGGGTCTAGGCCCATGAAAGAATTATCTTTAGATGTGAATCTGGAAAAGCACAGCAGGTCAGACAGCATCCGAGGAGCAGGAAAGTCAACGTTTCTGGCCGAAACCCTTCATCAGGACTGGAGAGGGCAGGCCAGAAATAAATAGAGGGAGTCAGTAGGTCCAGAGGAAGGGTAGATGGCATGGTGATAGGTGGATGCAGGTAGGGGTTATTGTGGTTGGTCAGTGGGAGGGGAGGAGTGAATAGGTGAGTGGGGAGATGGACAGGTTAGGTCAGGTCAGGGAGGTGAGGAGGAGGGGGAGGGCTGGAGATGGGATAAGGCTAAGGGTAGAGGGATTTTGAAGCTGGTGAAGTCAATATTGAGGCCATTGGGCTGTCACCTCCCAAGGCAAAATATCATGTGTTGTTCCTCCAGTTTACATTTGGTCTTACTCTGACAGTGGGAGGAGGCCAAGGGTGGACATGTCACCAGGGGAGTGGGAGGGGAAATTAAAATGGATGGCAACCTGAAGGTCGGGTTGGTTGGTGCGTGCAGAGTGCAGATGCTCTCTGAACCGGTCCCCCAGTCTGCATTTTGTCTCCCCAATATAGAGGAGATCACATCGGGAGTAACGGATACAGTAGATCAGATTGGATGAAGTGCAGGTGAATTTCTGCCCGATCTGGAAGAATTGTTTGGGTCCTTAGACGGAGCTGAGAGGGGAGGTGTGGGGGCAGGTGTTGTACCTCTTGCAGTTGCAGGGAAAGATGGTGGAGAAGTTGTTGGGGTGTGTAGAGCTGACGAGGGAGTCTTAGAATGAACAGTCCCTGAGGAAAGTGGACAGCGGTGGGGAAGGAAATAACTTTTTATTGGTGGGTCTGATTGTAGGTGGCGGAAATGTTGGAGGATGATGCATTGGATTGGGAGGTTGGAGTGGTGGTAAGTAAAGACTAAGGGGACTCTATCCTTATTGTTGTTGAGGGGAGGGTTTGAGGGTGGAAGTGCAGGAAATGGAGGAGATGCAATTGAGAGCATCCTTAATTACAGAGGAGGGGAAACTACAGTCCTTAAAATAGGAGGATATCTGAGATGTCCTGGAGTAAATCACTTCATACTGGGTGCAGATGAAGCAGAGGCAGAGGAATTGAGAGTTCGGGATGGTATTTTTGCAGGTGGGTGGGTGGAGCTGTAGTCGAGATAGTTGTGGGAGTCAGCGGGTTTTGAAATGGATGTCAGTGGTGAGTCAGTTTCCGAAGATGGAGACGGAGAGGTCCAGGAAGGGGAGAGAGGTGTCAGAAATGGTCCAGGTGAATTCGAGGGCAGAATGGAAGCTGTTGGCAAAGTTGATGAACTGCTCGAGCTCCTTGCGGGAGAACGAGGCAGTACCGACACAGTCATCAATATAGCGGAGAAAGAGGTGGGGCATGGTGCTAGAGTAGTTGTGGAAGAGGGACTGTTCCACAAATCCTACAAAGAGGCAGGCATAGCTCGGGCCCATGCAGATGCCATGACCTTTGGTTTGTAGGAATTTGGAGGAATCAAAGGAAAAATTATTGAGGGTGAGGACCAGTTCTGCCAAGCGAATGAGTGTGTCACTGGAGGGGGACGGGTTAGTCTTATGGGAGAGGAAGGAGCAGAAGGCTTTTAGGCCCTCCATTCGGGGGATGCAGGTGTAAAGGAACTGTATGTCCACAGTGAAGATGAGGTGTTGGGGGCTGGGGAATTGAAAGTTTTGGAAAAGTTGGAGGGTGTGGATTGTGACACTAATGTAGGTAGGGAGTTTCTGGACCAAAGGGGAAAGAACGGAGTTGAGGTAGGAGGAGATGAGCTCGGTGGGGCAGGAGCAGGCAAAGTCAGTGGGTCAGTTGGGGCAGTCAGGTTTATGGATTTTGGAAAGGAGATAGAAACGAGTGGTGCAGGGTTGGGGAACTATCAGGTTGTGGATGGGAGATCTCCCAAAGTGGTGAGGTTGTGAGAGGGAGATGATGGCTTGGTGATCAGAGGTAGGGTCATTGACTCCACCAGCTCAAAATCCCTCCACCCGCAGCCTTATCTCTTGTCCAACTCTCCCCCTCTTCCTCACTTCCCTGACCTGACCTAACCCATCCATCTTCCTACTCGCATATCCACTCCACCCTTCCGGCTGGCCAATCACAATAACCCCATAGATGCATCCACCTATCACCATCCCACCTACCCTTCCCCAGGCCCCACCCCCCTCCCTCTGTTTATTTCTGGGCTCTCCTTCCCCTCCTCAGTCCTGATGAAGGGTTTTGGCCTGATACGTCGACTTTCCTACTCATTGGATGCTCCTGTCCTGTTGTGCTTTTCCAGCTTCACATCTATTGACTCTGGCTTCCAGCATCTGCAATCCTTACTGTCTCAAAGAATTATCATTGAAGGATTCTGTCTTGACAGCTGGAGAGAACTGTTGACCTTGCTGTATGACCATCTTTAAGTGATAATAATATGTGGTTCTTCTGTAATCACTTTTATCAATGTCTCAATGTTTATTTATGCAAGGTTAATAGACATAAAGTGTTTGTTATTGAAACAATAATGGTCTGTCAGACTGACATTTTTACAGAGTTGTAGGAAGAGCAGTCTTCCTTCTCAAAAGATTTGTGATTGGTTGGAGCTTTTTTCTAAGCTGCTCCACAGATGCCAATGTTCTTGTGTGACTCATTGGTTCTGTACCTTGTGTATACTAAATAAATGGGCATGGTCAGTTTATAAAATGATAGGAGTTGGCATGGAGGTGGGAGTGGAAGAGTAATGGAGTACTTAAAATGTCACACTATAACTAGGACAAAGTCCAAGTGAACCGAGTTGCATCTTTTAGCCAACAGGCCATGACATTTGGGCATCCCCATGACCTTCTGTTTTTAAGAGACAATGGGACTAGGTTCTACCTAATAATGCCATAACTCAAAGGTACGGCATTTGAGGTGCCTTTCTTCTGAGATGGGCCTGATAAGTCAGGGAATTTCCAAACTCAGGCTATGTGCCTCAGTAGCGAAAATCTGGGCTAGAATTGATTGATCTTATTCAGTGTGTACGCATAGCTTGCCTGATCCTCCTGAGGAACAGTTTTTGGTGGCCAGATCATTTATCAAAATCAGATTGTGAGGCTTGCGAATACATGTAAGTTGGGTTTCTGTTGCATTATTAAAGACTGTAAAACCATAAGGTATCGGAGAAGGATTAAAATATTCGGCCCATCAAGTCTGCTCCACCATTTGATCATGGCTAATACATTTTTCAACCCCATTCTCCTGCCTTTCCCCTGTAACCCTTGACCTTCTTACTAATCAAGAACCTATCTATCTCTGTCTTAAATACACTCAATGACTTGGCCTCTATCACCTTCTGTGGCAGTGAGTTACACAGATTAACCACCCTCTAGCAGAAGAAATTCCTCAGTTCTAAAGGGTCATCCCTTCACTCTGAGGCTGTACCCTCAGGTCCTATTCTCTCCTCCTAATGGAAACTTCATCTCCACTCTATCCAGGCTTCTCAATATTCTGTAAGTTTCAGCCAGATCCCCTCTCATCCTTCTAAACTCTATCGAGTACAGACCCAGAGTCCTCAAGCTCTTCATCCCCAGGATCATTCTTGTAACCCCCCTCTGGTTCCCCTCCAATGACAGTACATCCTTCCTTAGATAGGGGGCCAAAACTGCTCAAAGTATTACAAGTGCAGTCTGACCAAAACCTGAACAGCCTCAGCTTCTACTCTTGTATTCTAGCCCTCTTGAAATGAATACTTAAGTTGCATTTGCCTTCCTACCTGCTAACTGAACTTGCATGTTAACCTTAACAGAAGGCTGAATTAGGACTCCAAAGCTTCCTTTGTGTTTAAGGTTTCCAAAGCCTTTCCCCATTTAGAAAATAGTCTATGCCTCTATTCTTCCTGCACAACCTGACCCTTGCCCACATTGTATTCAATATGCCACTTCCTTGCCTACTCTCCTAGCCTGTCCATGTCCTTCTGCAGCCTCCCCACATCCTCAACACTACCTGTCCCTCCACTTAACTTTATTTGCACTATCTGCAAACTTAGCAATAATGCCTTCAGTTCCTTCATCCAACTATTAATGTATAACTTGAATAATTGTGGCACCAACACTGACCCCACTGGAACTCCATTAGTCACAGGCTGCCATCCTCAAAAAGACCCTTTTATTCCCACTCTTTGTCCTCTGTCAGTCAGCCAATCCTTTATCCTTGTCATTACCTTGCCAAATACAATGGCGTCGTCTTATTTAACAGCCTCCTGTGCAGCACCCCGTCAAAAATCTTTTCTTGAAATACAAGTAGATAATGACAATGACTCTCCTTTGTCTAACTTGCTCATTACCTCCTGAAATAATTCTGACAGATTTATCAGGCATGATCTCCCCTTGATGAAGCCATGCTGACTCATTCCTATTTTACTCTGTACTTCCAAGTATTTTGCAATATCATCCTTAATAATAAACTCTAAAATCATGCCAATGACTGAGGTCAGGATAACCAGCCTGTAGTTTCCTGTCTTCTGCCTCCCTCCCTTCTTCAAGGGGTGTTGCATCAACCAGTTTGCAGTTATCTGGGATCCCTCCCTGATCCCTGAAAGATCACCACCAATACCTGTACAACCTCCTCAGCTACCTCGTTCAGTGCGCTGGGGTGTAGTTGATCTGGTCCTGGTGATTTATCCACCTTCAGACCGTTCAGCCTCCCTAGCACCTTCTTCTTAGCAATGGCCACTACATTTACTTAACCCCCACAGTATCTTGAACTTCTGGCATGCTGCTGGTGTCTTTCACTGTGAAAACAGATGCAAATACCTATTTAGTTCCTTCACCATTTCTTTGTTCTCTATTACTACTTCGGCAGCCTCATTTTCCAATGTCCACTTTTCCCTCACTTTTAGATATGTAAAAAAAACTCTTGCAATTGCTTTTTGTATTACTAGCTAACTTATTTTCATTTCAACGTCTCCCCTCTTATGCTGGCTTTTAGACACTTGCCGATCCTCTGGCTTCCCACTAATCTTCACCATGTTGTATGCTTTTTCTTTTGCTATTCCACTGTTCTTAATTTCTTTTGTGCTGTGGTTGCCTCATTGCTCCCTTAGTATGTTTCTTCTTCCTAGGGATGAATTTCTGCTGCAACTCCCAAACGACCCTCAGAGAAGTCTGCCATTGTTACTCTACCGTCTTCCTGCTATTTTTTTTTCCCTCATGACTGGTAGCTACCTTTAATCAATTATATTACCATTACATCTGATTTAATCCTCTCCCTCTCAAACTACAGTGTAAATTCTATCATATTATGGTCACTGCCCCCTGGGGGTTCTTTCATCTTAAGCTCCCGAATCAAGTCTGCCTTATAACACATCACCGAATACAGAATTGCCTATTTTCTAGTGGGCTCTACCATAAACGGCTCCAAAAAAATTATCTCATAGATATTCGATGAATTCCTTTTCTTGAGATCTGACCCCAACTTGTTTTTCACAGTCCACCTGCATATTGACGGCCCCCATGGTTATAGTGCCTTTCTTAACATGCCTTTATTTTTCTAAAATAAAATGATTTATTTTATTCCCACAACCTGTCTACTTTTAGGACGCCTGTACACAATTTCCGTTAGACTCTATTTTTCCCTTTGTCTTTCCTCAACTCTACCCACACTGGTTCTACACCTTCTGATGCCATATCACTTCTTGCTGTCAATTTAATTTCATTTCTTACTGACAAGGCAATCCCACTCCCCCTGCCCATCTGCCTGTCCTTTCAACAGGATGTGCATCCTTGAATATTTAGTTCCCAGTCCTGATCCACATGCAGCCATATCTTTATGATGCCCACAACATCATACCTGCCAATTTGAATCTGTGCTACTAGCTCATTTATCTCATTTCGTATATTGTACGCTTTTAAGTACAACACCTTCAGTCCTGTGATAGTAGGAACTGCAGATGCTGGAGAATCTGAGATAACAAGGTATAGAGCTGGATGAACACAGCAGGCCAAGCAGCATCAGAGGAGCAGGAAGGCTGACGTTTCAGGCCTAGACCCTTCTTCAGAAATGGGGGAGGAAAAGGGGGTTCTGAAATAAATAGGGAGAGGGGGGAGGCGGATAGAAGTTGGATAGAGGAGAAGATAGGTGGAGAGGAGACAGACAGGTCAAAGAGGCAGGGATGGAGCCAGTAAAGGTGAGTGTAGGTGGGGAGTTAGGGAGGGGATAGGTCAGTCCAGGGAGGACGGACAGGTCAAGGGGGCGGGATGAGGTTAGTAGGTAGGAGCTGGGGGTGGGGCTTGAGGTGGGAGGAGGGGATAGGAGGGAGGAAGGACAGGTTAGGGAGGCGGGGACGAGCTGGGCTGGTTTTGGGATGTGGTAGGGGGAGGAGAGATTTTGAAGCTTGTGAAGTCCACATTGATACCATTGGGCTGCAGGGTTCCCAAGCAGAATATGAGTTGTTGTTCCCGCAACCTTCGGGTGGCATCGTTGTGGCACTGCAGGAGGCCCAGGATGGACATGCTGTCTGAGGAATGGGAGGGGGAGTTGAAATGGTTCACGACTGGGAGGACTCCCACAGCTACCTAGAATACACTTCCTCCCAACTACCTTCCTGCAAAAATGCCATCCCCTATTCCCAACTCCTTCGCCTCCGCCACATCTGCCTCCAGGATGAGGCATTCCACTCCCGTACATCTCAGATGTCCTCGTTTTTCAAGGACCGCAACTTCCCCCTCTCAGTGGCGGAGAATGCCCTCGACCATGTCTCCCGCATTTCCCGCAACTCATCCCTCGCACCCCCTCCCCGCGATTACAATCAAAACAGAATCCCCCTCGTCCTCACGTACCACCCCACCAACCTCCGGATCCAATGCATCATCCTCTGACAATTCCGCCATCTGCAATCCGACCCCACCGCCAAAGACATTTTTCCCTCCCCAATCTTATCTGCTTTACGGAGGGACAACTCTCTCCGTGACTCCCTTGTCCGCTCCAGTCCCCTCCAGCCCCACCACACCCCGCACTTTTCCCTGCAACCACAGGAAGTGCTACACCTGCTCCAACACCTCGCCCCCTCACCCCCATCCCAGGCCCCAAGAAGACTTTCCACATCAAGCAGATGTTCACCTGCACATCTGCTAATGTGGTATACTGCATCAGCTGTACCCGTTGTGGCCTCCTCTACATCGGGGAAACCAAGCGGAGGCTTGGGGACTGCTTTACAGAACACCTACGCTCGGTTTGCACTAAACAACTGCATCTCCCAGTCACGAACCATTTCAACCCCTCCCCCCCATTCCTCAGACTGCATGTCCATCCTGGGCCTCCTGCAGTGCCACAACGATGCTACCCGAAGGTTGCAGGAACAGCAACTCATATTCAGCTTGGGAACCCTGCAGCCCAATGGTATCAATGTGACTTCACAAGCTTCAAAATCTCCCCTCCCTCTACCGCATCCCAAAACCAGCCCAGCTCGTCCCCGCCTCCCTAACCTGTCCTTGCCCCCACCTATCCCCTCCTCCCACCTCAAGCCCCACCCCTATCTCCTACCTACTAACCTCATCCCGCTCCCTTGACCTGTCCGTCCTCCCTAGACTGACCTATCTCCTCCCTAACTCCCCACCTACACTCACCTTTACTGGCTCCATCCCCGCCTCTTTGACCTGTCTGTCTCCTCTCCACCTATCTTCTCCTCTATCCATCTTCTATCCGCCTCCCCCCTCTCCCTATTTATTTCAGAACCCCTTTCCCCGCCCCCATTTCTGAAGAAGGGGCTAGGCCTGAAACGTCAGCCTTCCTGCTCCTCTGATGCTGCTTGGCCTGCTGTGTTCATCCAGCTCTACGCCTTGTTATCTCTTACCTTCAGTCCTGTGTTGACTGTGCCGCTTCTCGTAGTTGACCTCTTATTTGCTGTGCTTGTAGTTTCCATACTCTCTGTCATGTTACTTGTTCTGGAAACGTAAATAACCTCTGTTCAGCCCTACTTCCTTTTGCTTTTTCCATAATTTTCCATGCAACTGAACCTCCTCCCTCCACTATTTAGTTTAAAACCCTATTCACAGCCCTAGTTATGCGATTTGCCATGAATCTGGTCCCAGCATGATCCAAGTGGAATATCAGAACAACTCCCTCCTTCCCGAGTCCTGTGCCAAAGTAATTTTGTCCTACCCCAAGTGGGGAAAGGAAGCCAAGCATTTACCTCTTTTAACAAGCATGGGGCTGGATGAACACAGCAGGTCAAGCAGCATCATAGGAGCCGGAAAACTTGACGTTTCGGGCCTAAAGTTGCCCAGTGCCAACTTCACAACATACAGATACACCACATTGCCTTGGCCCGGCATCTCTGCATTGATTACGTAGCTCTTAATTTGATTTCTTAAAATTTTCATTTTTTTTTAGTTTGTAGCCTGTAAATGTTCCCCTTGTTTAGCTTCAAACAACAGAGTTTAGAATGTTCATGTTCTGATAGATAGTAAATCATTGGAACAAAATGTTGCCTGCTCTGGTAAATGCAGATGTAAAAAGAGTTGTAGCAGTGTCTGAGAGATAGCAAGAACTGCCGATGCTGGAGTCAGAGATAACACAGTGTGGAGCTGGAGGAACACAGCAGGTCAGGCAGCATCAGAGGAGCAGGAACCGACCCGAAGTGTCAACTTTCCTGCCCCTCTGATGCTGCCTGGCCTGCTGTGTTTCTCTAGCTCCATACTGTAGCAGTGTCTGGCTGCAGTGGAAATTACCTAAACGAAAAGAAAGCAGCATATTGAGCAATGAAAATACTGAGCATGCAGAATGAAAGGCCTGCTAAGATAGCATTGAAGTATTCGAATCTAGAGGTGACAGTAGGCAGATGAAGATTTCACTGGCAGATGATGGATAAAGACAGACATGAAGGCTGCTGATGGTACAGTTGTAGGTATAGTCAATCTTTCTGGTGCAAACATATGATTAAGGAATACGGATGAGGCCATTCAACTCCTCGAGCATGATCCACCATCCAATAAAACCATGGTTGTTCAACTTTTAACCTCGACTCTATATTTATCCCTACCCCTGATAACATTTCCTTAAAACTAATCTATCTACCTCTGCCTTAAAAAATTTCAAGGCCTTTGCTTGCATCATCTTTACAGAAAGAAAGACTCATAGCCTTCTGGAACAGAAGAGTTTGACAAATCTCTGTTTTAAGTGGGCATCCCCTGAATTTTAAACAGTGAGCGTAGTTTTAGTTCTAGTCTCATGATGTGGAGGTGCCAAGTCAGAAGCCACAGCAAGTCATAGTCCAATAGGTTTATTTGAAATCACTAGCTTTCGAAGCGCTGCTCCTTCATCAGGAGGAGTCAGTCCAAAAGCTTGTGATCTCAAATAAACCTGTTGGACTATAATCTGGTGTTGTGTAATTTATGACTGAGATTGTCTCATAAAAAGGAAACCTTTTTTACATCTACCCTATCAAAAATCCTCATGATCTTATGTTTCAATCAAGTCACTTTTTATTCTTTTAAACTCTAACAGGTGCAAACCTATCCTGTCCAAACTTTCTTCATACAACAAACCTTCCATTTGTAGTATTAGGCCAATAACCTTCTCCACACCACCTCCAGCACATTTACATCCTTCCTTAAATAAGCTGGCCAGCACTGTACTCCAGATATGGCCTCACCAGCAACTTGTACAATGGAAGCACAACCTTTCTAATTCTGTATTCAATTCCCATTGTAATGGATGATAACTTTCTATTAGCTCTCCAAATTAGTTGCTGTACCTACATGCAAATCTTTTGTGGTTCATGCATGAGAATACCCAAATCCGTCTCCATTTGCAATATCTCACCAATTAGATAATTTGGTTCTTTCTTTACTGTTTCCTGCCAAATTGACAAATTTTACACTTTCCAACATTATACTCCATTTGCCAAATCTTCAACCACTCCCTTAACCTATCGATATTTTTATGATTTTCTTATGTCTCATTCACAATTTACCTTCCTACCTATATTTGTGTAATCAGCAAATTTGGCAAACATACCTTCCGTCCCTTCATCTAAAACATTTAAATGACTTCTCATGGATTTGAGCACTGAATGTGAGGTAGTGGCTGAGAATGAGGAAGATGGAATTGATGCTGGGAGCTGAAGGTAGTAACTGCAATCTTCTCAACATTTAAGTTGAAGAAATTATGATTTAGATATCACGCAGGTAGTCTGACAACTTACAAACCACACCAACACTCAAAAAGTTCAACTCCATTCAAGACAAAACAGCTTGCTTGGTTGGCACCCCATTCACAATTTGAAACAGCCCTTCATTATTGGTGCTCAGTGACATTAGTCTGTAATATCTCCTAGACGCACTATAAAAAATTCCCAAAGCCCCTACAACAACATACTCTGAGCTCACACCTCCCACCATCTTGAGGATTAAGGACAACAGACACACAAGCATATCACTGCAAGTTCCCCTCCAAGTCACACACTATCCTGACTTGGAACTATACCGCCTTGTTTTCACTGATGCCGGTTGAAAACCATCAAGGTCTGTCCTTAATGGTGCTGTGGATGTACCTACAGCAGCTCAAGAAGGTGGCTCATCACCATCTTCTCAAGACCATATACAAGGATATGAGTTTGGAGCAAAAGCAGGCCACTTGGCTCCTCAAACCTGCCCTGCCATTGAAAAAGATCATGACTGATCCAGTTCTTCCACATTTCCACTGTTATGATCCCAGCTGATGTAACTGCTGGACTAATCAGATCCCACAATTAAATCTTTAAATTTAATTTAGCGCAGCAGTCTTAATCTGAAAGATAAGCACACAAGGCTGTAGATTTTATTTCAAAAATAAAACAGAAGTTTATTACACAAAAGAAGTAAAACTAAAATAAAAACAAACCAAGCTGTCTAATTGTAACAGTTTGGAATAATACACCAGATCGCAAAAGAAAAAACCCATCTACTCACCAATGCTATCATTTCACAGTTTATCAAAATTCACAGCAATTCTCCTTCCCTGTCCAATATGTGGGGTTCATTTAATGGTTTCATCTCAATTTCTATCCTCTGAACTAAGGGACCTTTTTTATCCTCGACTCTTCTCTCAACTGACATTTTGACTTTCTCAGCTGTCAATAACCAATGCAGGTTTCTAACCAACTTAATCCTCATACAGAAGCTTCACAAAATACACTTTTTAACTTTGGTAACTTATTTCCTTGACTGTTTTGAACAATTGCCTTTCTAGGAGATACTTTACTTGTATGTGACCCCAATCACGTCACAATTGAACTTAACCCAAGAGCCTTTAAGTTAAAAATTTTAAATTGCTCATCCTGGACTCTAGAAAAGCAAATGGCTTAATGTTTATTCTCTTCTGTCATAAGCCTTCATAATTTAGAAAGAACTCTACAGGGGTCCACGCAGTCTGCTGCTCGTTGATACACACTGCTATTAAAATCATGATTACAGAAAGACGGATCTAAATAATTTCTAAAAACGTTCACAAAAATGAAGCAACATGCATATGCCACTAGTTTTCAATACAGCTCTCAAGAGATAAATTTTACATAAATAAACGACGTACATTCTATCTCACTGCCTATCCCCCAAATTCCTTCATGCCCTTGCTTATTAAGATAGGCGATAAATGCTTGCAACCAATGAATAAGAGAATGAATAGAAGGTTAATGTATTGTGTTTGTGTGTCGACAGAGATTGAGAGCAGCACTGCACAAAGTTCCAGTACTGCCTATCATTCCTGCCCTCCTCTGCAGGCATATGCTATTATTTACATTGCTACTGTTTGTTTGCAAATTTCCATGCTCACAGCAGACAGCCTTTGAAAACTGGGAAATGACAAATTGAATTGGAAACAGCATACTTGTAAAAATGTTTAAACATTTGCTTAATGGTCTTGTGGCATCGCTTGTTGAATAGTTGTTATATGTTCCTTCATTTAAATTACATTGAGACATCTTCCCAGTTGAGGTATGCCAGACAAAGTTACCAGAAGTTGTGTTCTTTGCATTACTGGTTATGCATTAAATATACTGTTGATGTCTGTTTGAATAATTTCACGATTTTGCAAGTAAACTTATGGACCATTCTAATCTACACCATTATTCTTATTTAAATTATCACCTCATTCAGCTCTACACGTAAATAGGTGTTGTGTTGCATTTATTGAACATTTTGATGTGCAAAGATCAATGGTTAACATGATTCATTACACGTACATACTATCTAAGAGTATGTGTATGTGTGTGTGTATATATATGTATATAAAAGCAATTCAAAGCAAATTATTACAGTTTCAAATGCTAAAGTATGGAAAATATAACAAAAAGTGTCCAAAATCAAAATTTTTTGCCTTCACTGTGTCTTCAGACCTGCAGATCTTTAATATCTCTTTAAAATAGCTAAATCCACCAGTGCCAAAATTTAATATGCCTGATTTCTACCCACCCCTTAATATAATGGTGACATATTGGTTATGGCTGAAGCTTAAGTCATACTAAATTCATATCCCACTGCATTACCATTGTAACTATTTTTCATTTGTCATACATGAGACTGTCGTTTTTCAGTTTGCAAAGAAAAACACTACATTGAGGAATGCAATCAAAAAGTAATAATAAAATTGTGAAATATATTGTGATATAAACTAAGTGAATTCAATGACATTAAATCAGTATTTAAAGATGTTTATCAGTTATACATTGATGTTGAATTGCAGTATTTTCAGTTTAGGAAGCTTGAAACTATGAACCACATAGTAAATGTTGTGTAGTAAGGGTATCATGCATCTGTTAAGCACTTCAGTAAGATATATTTAAAATACTCTGGACAAACCTGTTTACATGACATGAGAAAAGCATTTACACTCTGGAGAAGTGCAAAAAGCTTGTATGAGTGATTCTGTAATAGGGATCAGTAGGTCAGTTTTGATGGATGAACTACCTTTGTCATCCACGACTGTTTTTCTTTCCTACTTCGAAACTTGGGTAGAATTTGCCTTCTTGAGGAGCTGACCAGCAAAGAAAGCTGGCGAGTCATCCATTCTAACGATGAAAAGGCTGCTAATATTTTAAGGCAGAGCTTCATTTGCAGCTTGTCTAAAAAATTGTGAACGTCACATGGGCATTCTAAGAAGGCTGATTTTGTGCAATGGGTACGTTGGACTGTTAGGATCTCTGTGGATACAGTGGAGCAGGGAAGTCAGACTGAGAGGAGCCAGCAAAACCCCACTGTATTTTTGCGGAATATGGAGCAGCATATTTGCTTCTGGTTCCTCAAAAATCCATATTGCTAGCTGATACAGTACTGGGTAGAACATGCATGGCTTATGGTCTAGCCAGTGTACTCTCCTACTATTTAAGTCACGGCCCTGAGTATGGAATAGGACCTCAATTTGCCTTTTAAGTTGGCTAACCCAGGATTGTCTACACCTGTACAATGATAGGCTGGGGAGGTAGCTTTAATATGGGCACAGTTGTTCACTGCAATTGTGGGAATGGTAGCATCATTTTCTAGATACACGATTACCCCTTTTGGCCAAACATAGGACTTCAACATCCACAACATTTTATGATGGTACATTCAAAGTTAACATCAGACCCTGTATAGAGTAGTGCTCTGTGCTCTTTGAAACAATGTCACCTAAATTGTGCAGAATTAACATATAATTTGATTATATGACAGACATTAAAAATAATTGCACAGAACAAACCTACATTTTCTGTCATCAGTAACTCTGAGCGGTATTCTCTTTCCCATCAGATGCCTTAAACTACAGTAAGTGTTGTAATTATGTAAAAGATAATATTGCAGAATATAAAAGAGTGCAGCACTCATTTCAATCACCTGTCATCTCTTGTCCTATAATTATTAACATTTTTGCAAAATTTCTTCTTAATTAGTGAATTCGTAGTTCTTTTTTGTATTCTCCTGCTGTGTTAATGTGTTTGGTAGCATTATTAAATCTTACAGAGCACATTAAGAAAGTACATCAGCATTACTCAGCATTAACTGGCCTTTAAAATATCTGTAGAATTTAAAAGAATATACATTTCAAAGAACAAAGAACAGTTCGGCACGGGAATAGCCCCTTCAGCCCTCCAAGCCTGTGCTGACACATTTTGCCCTCCCATACTAAAACTGTCTTCACTTACAGGATCCCTATGCCTGTATTCCCTTCCTGTTCGTGTATTTGTCCAGGCATTTCTTGAATGCTACTTTTGTGTCAGCTTCCACCAACACCTGAGGTAGTGTGTTCCAGGCATTTAACCACCCTTTGTGTGGAAAACCTGCCTGTCACATCTGTTTCAAATTCTCTCCCCTGCATCTTGAACCTGCGTCCCCTAGTAATTGACCCCTCCACCCTGGGGGAAAGCCTCATACTTTCACCGCTGTTCATGCCATTCACAATGTTATAAACTTCTATCAGGTTGCCCCTCAACCTCCTGCATTCCAGTGAAAATAAACCCAGTCTATCCAACCTTTCTTCATAGCTAATAGCCCCCATACCAAGCAACATCCTGGTAAACCTTTTCTGTACTCTCTCCAAAGCATCCCAGATCCTCTGGTAGTGTGGTGACCAGAACTGTATGCGATATTCCAAGTGCAGCCTAACTAAAGTTCTGTATAGCTGCAGAATGACTTGTCTATCCTTCTCCTCAATGTCTCCTCCAATGAAGGCAAGCATGCACTCAGCCTTTTACAGTACCTTATTTACCTGTCCTGCCACCTTCAGTGATTTGTGGACCTGCACATCCAGATCTCTCTGAGTATCAGTACTCCTAGGGGTTTTGCCATTCACTGTATTATTTTCACCTGTACTTGACCTTCCAAAATGCATCATCCCACATTTGTCCAGATTAAACTTCATCTGTCATTTTTCTGCCCATGCCTCCACTGATCTATATCCTGCTATATCCAATGACAATCCTTCTCAGTATTCTCTCCACCAATCTTTGTATCCTTGTACAATCTTTGTATCATCCACAAACTTATTAATTAGACCAGCTTACGTTTCCTCCAAATCAGCTATGCAGACCACGAACAGCAAAGGCCCCAGCACTGATCCATGTGGAACACCACTAGTCACAAATCCTCATTCTGAAAAGCATCTTTTCACTACTACCCTGTGTCGCCTATGACTAAGCCAGTTCTGTATCCATCTTGCCAGCTTACCCCTAATACCATGTGACTTCACCTTTTGTAGCAGTCTGCCATGAGTGACAAGTGGTTTGACTGAAGTCTGTGTAGACAACGTCAACAGCTTTTCCTACATCAATCATCTTCATCACCTCCTCAAAAAACTTGATTCAGTTAGTGAGGCACAACCTGTCCTATATAAAACCATGCTGCCAATCGCTAATCCATCCATTTGCTTCAAAATGTATATAGTTCTTGTCCCTGAGAATCTTTTCCAATAATTTCCCTATCACCGATGTGAGGCTCACAGGCTTGTAATTTCCCGGATTATCCCTGCTATCCTTCTTAAACAATGGGACAACATTGGCTACTCTCCAGTCCTCTGGCACCTCACCTGTGGCCAAAAAGGGTACAAAGATGTTTGTCAATGCCCTAGCAATTTGTTCCCTTGCCTCCCTCAATATTCTTGGATAGATCCCATCAGGACCCAGGGACTTTTCTACCTTAATACATTTTTAAGACACACAACACCTCTTCCTTTTTAATAGCAACTTGGCTTAAAAATTCAACACTCCCTTACCTGAGACCATCCTCCACTAATTCCTTCTCTTTGGTGAATACCGATGCAAAATATTTGTTTAGGACCTCACCTACCTCTTCAGGCTCCACACGTAGATTCCCTCCTTGGTCGTTGAGTGGGCCAACCCCTCCCCTGGTTACCTTCTTGCTTTTGAAAAGTCTTGGGATTCTCCTTAATCCTGTTTGCTAGTGACTATTTGTGAGCCATTTTAGCCCTTCTAATTCCTTGTTTAAGTTTTTTCCTTCTTTCCTTATATATCGCAAGGGCTTTATCAGTTCCCATCCTCCTAGAATGTGTATATGCTTCCTTTTTCTTTTCTTAAAAGGAGATTCACAATATACCAATAAAAAAGTGTCTGATATTGTCATATTTTAATTGTTTATGGGATTGAAAATTAACAGACATTAAATTGACATTAACTGTTCCATAATCTTATGGAACAATTTTGAAATAAAAAAAACTATTCAGACCATTCAGCTAACATGTTCTATCACTTAATTATGTTATGACTGATCTGTGACTCAACTTCTTTTGCCTGCCATTTATCTACATACCTTGGGTAAATCTCTCTTGATCTCAGTTGAAAATGTCCATTACCCTAACATTTACAGATTTTTGTGGGAAGAATTTGATTTTCCTTGACCTTTCTGTAACAATATGCTCTCTGATTGTACTCCTGAATGACCCAGCTCTAATTTTAAGATTGTTCTGGGCTTCTCATCAGAGGAAATGGTGTCTTTGCAACTACTGTATTCAGCTTTTTATAATTAAAAACATCTCAATTAGTTCACCCTTCAACTTTCTAAGCCCAAAGGAGAAATCTCACTTTAACAGGTCGCCTGTGCTTCCAAAATTCATCACTTGACTTTGTGACACAAGACAATCATTTAGGCATCCAAATTCACGTCAAGACTTAAAATCACAGTTAGAACACAATCCCTTTATTAGATTTTTGTCAGCTTATTCAAAGGTCAATGGCAAGCTCATACTGGTACTATACACACCGTCTCAGAACAAGTTAACGTTGAAGATTGCTTCATCCAGGAGGAATGTAAGTCAGCTGCTTATTTTTGCTGCTGGTTTTGAACAAGTAAGTAGTGTTAAGATAGGTTCCTTGTTTTGTGATTACTGGTTATTATTTGGTGGACATACTCCCCAAACCCATGTGATAGCTTCCTCATTTGTTGAGTCCAAGGTGATTGGTCTGCCACTTTAGCCTTCAGAGGGGATACTCTTCAGTAATGTGTTGCATTGTTTGTGTTCCTCCACAAGTGCATAAGGGGCTTGCACTGAGACCTTAGCAGTTGAGGTTGGCAGCACAATGGCCATGGCCTGTCCTGAGCTTGTTTAGTAAGAAACACACTCACTCTTAAATGATTTGTTAGTGACTTCAGATATTTCACTTCCTTGATGCAAAGCACACCTGCTGGTAAACCTTGCTAAAGTAGGTGCCGAGATGGAAGGTGAACATAGGTGTGTTCAACAGTCTATCATGGAGTGGTAGATGAGTTGCAACATGATGGTTTCAATCTCTGGCCATCCTTGTAGTCGCATAATTCTTTTTTTGGCACAGACATTCTGGATGTAGGATACACTGGACATGATTTCAGAGAAATTGACAATGTGATTCCCTATGCTGCAGGAGTCTGTTAACTTTGTAAAATCTTCATGAAGGATCTGGCCTAGAATGCAGAATGCTGGTGAAATAACTCCACAGAGGCCGGTATCATGTCAGCAAGTCACTCTTTATTTACATGTGGAGAGTCCTTGACACTGATCCAGCTCCCTCAGAGCCAGCTCTCAAAGTGAACAGGATGTCTGACACAAGAGAGATAACAAGGTGCACTCCTGTTTATATCTGTCAGCCGGACTCCTTGATTGAACCAGATTAACAGCCCTAGTAAGGGAACTCATATTCTATGAGGTCCACCTGGCTGAATTCATTACAATCACTGCAGATAGAGCTTGTTATGAACATGGCCGATCGTGCAAGATATAGTTATTGGCAAGAACATTTTAAATGCAAGGATGAGCCACATCTTCTTCAAGCGATGTCACTGGTTTTGGTTTAATTTTTATCCATCTTTATCTCTTTTGCCTAAAAGCCAGCTCAGTGATTTCAGCTCAAAAAATGAGTATAATTATTTTCAAGACAGAGCAAGGCTTTATAACACCGTATCCATAACACAGACTGCAGTACCCTCCTCAACCTTCTATCTGCAAAGAACTAAATCAAATTAGATCGGGACTATTTGCTTCAACAAAATAAGGATGGAAAATGCTGGAAAAAACTCAGCAGGTCTGGCAGCGTCTGTGGAGAGAGAAACGGAGTTAATGCTTCAAGTCCAGTATGATTGTTCTCCAGCACATTTCTGTTTTTATTTCAGATTTCCAACACCCACAGTATTTTGATTTTATTTACCTATAAAAGATTTTATGAACTTTCATGTATTTCCTTGGTCATTCTTCAGTACATTATGACATTGCAAACAACAGTTTAAATATTTGAAGACAATCTATTTAGAACAACCACTGCAAATCAAGCATTCTTTGGCTTCTGAGCTCCAGAGGCTCCTCAAGTAAGTAGTAATTAAATATGGACATCCACAATCGTCCAAGAGATTCACACATCCCTTTGTTAAGGATGGACTGACAACAAAAAGAAGCAGTTGATTCCTCTTTCAGTTTCACTGTGGACCAGAGACTTTGAAGGTTAACGTGTGTCAGATTAATGTGAAATGGAAGCTATTGATCTTTCATTACATTGTTTTGACCCTTCATCCAAACTAGACAAGATGAATTTCATTGTCACCTGAGGTAAAGAATATGTAATCAACTCATCCCCTTTCTTTAGTAAATGGTCTCTGAACTTGGATAAATTATATTGCCAGGAAGACATTTTCTTGTCTAGCTTAAAAATAATAACAGAAGCTGCCTGAAGGCAGAGTTTCATTAGAGTCTATGTGAAGATCAGTGACAGAGCTGCATCTTAGCAGAAAATGTAACAAAGCCAGAGAAAGACACCAACCAACCTGTTCCAATTCAAGTGCAGCTGAGAATCAACCTCCTGAAAATTCAACTACAAGAAGCATTATTATTTATTGAAAAACATCTGCTTACAAGACCTTCTTTCTTCATCTTCAAAAATAATAGGCCGACCATGAAAATGTGACTGGGTGAATTATAAATTGTCATCATGTTTTTTTTTCCTTCTTCATCATGTTATAATATTTACGTGAGTATTAGTGAGCACATTGAGTGAGTAAAACTTCCGGGGCAAGTGTGAGGTAATAAATAATCTTCTTTAATATTAAACCTACAAAAAAGCTTGCTAGGGGATGGAGGCTCTGTGGTGTCGGTCTCGGAGATGGAGGCCTCCCGTTGTGGCCTCCTCTACATCGGGGAAACCAAGCAGAGGCTGGGGGACCGCTTTGCAGAACACCTACGCTCGGTGCGCACTAAACAACTGCACCTCCCAGTCGCGAACCATTTCAACTCCCCCTCCCATTCCTCAGATAGCATGTCCATCATGGGCCTCCTGCAGTGCCACAATGATGCCACCCAAAGGCTGCGGGAACAGCAACTCATATTCAGCTTGGGAACCCTGCAGCCCAATGGTATCAATGTGGACTTCACAAGCTTCAAAATCTCCCCTCCCCCTACCGCATCCCAAACCCAGCCCAGCTTGCCCCACCTCCCTAACCTGTTCTTCCTCTCACCTATCCCCTCCTCCCACCTCAAGCCGCACCCCCATTTCCTACCTACTAATCTCATCCCACCCCCTTGACCTGTCCGTCCTCCCTGGACTGACCTATCCCCTCCCTAACTCCCCACCTACATTCACCTTTACTGGCTCCATCCCCGCCTCTTTGACCTGTCTGTCTCCTCTCCAACTATCTTCTCTATCCATCTTCTATCCGCCTCCCCCTCTCTCCCTATTTATTTCAGAACCCTCTTCCCCTCCCCCATTTCTGAAGAGGGGTCTAGGCCCAAAACGTCAGCCTTCCTGCTCCTATGATGCTGCTTGGCCTGCTGTGTTCATCCAGCTCTACACCTTGTTATCTAAAAAAGCTTGCTACTTGAGGTATTAAAATTGCGACAAGCAGTTGGATGGTAAGAAAGTATATCCGCCCCACTTTGATCATGAGTAGTGTGAAAACACACAAATCTCTCTGTGATACAATACTGTTCCAATTGTACTGCAGACTATTGCCTTTGCCAGTCTTACAGATATCAAATTTATCATCTCCCTTTTGTAAATAGAGATGTAAACGTTTCAGTGCTTCAGCTATAGAGTCATACAGCATGGAAACAGACCCTTTGGTCCAAGTAGTCCACATCAACCATGTTGCCAAACTAAACTAGCCCCACTGCCTGTGACACATATCCCTCCAAACTTTTTCTGTTCATGTAATTATCCAGATGTCTTTTAAAAGTTGTAACTGTACATGCATCTACCACTTCCTCTGGCAGTTCAATCTACACACAAACCATTCTCTGTGCCCCTCATGTTCTTTTTAAAACTTCCTCCTTTCACCTTAAAAATATGCCCCTTGAACTCCCCCCGCCTTGGGAAAAGACACTTGATATTCACCTTATCTATGACCCTCATAATTTTATAAACCTCTATAAGGTCACCCCTCAACCTCCAATGCTGCAGTGAGAAAGGTCCCAGTTTATCCAGCTTACTTTTGTAACTCAAATCTTCCATTCCAGGCAACATCCTGGTAAATTGTTTCTGAACCTTCTCCAATTTAATAACATCCTTCCTATAGCAGGGTGACCAGACATGTGCACATTACTCTAGAAGAGGCCTCACCAACATCATCTACAACCTCAACATGACATCCCAATTCCTATACTCAGTGGTCTGAGCGATGAAGGCAAGTGTGCTAAATGCCTTCTTAACCACCCTGTCTACTATGATGCAAATTGCAAAGAACGATGTACCTGAATCCTGAGGTCTGCCTGTTCTACAACACTGCCCAGTCCTCTGGCATCACCCCTATATCAAGGTATCTACAGTTATGGAGCATTTACCTAATATAATGCTTTGAGGATGGACAAAACATTTTTCTTATTACTTCTATTTTCGTTTGAAATGTAATGTACAGGGCAAGATTAATCTCTAATCCCTGATTTTAGTAACTGTGGAGCCTAAGAGTAGGTCTTTAGTGTAGGCCTAAGCTCTGAAATTTTCTTTTTACATCTCTCTGCCTCTCTATTTGATTTCCACCTTTATATTATGCCTAAAAGCTTATCTCTGCAACCATGCTTTCAGTCATCTGACCTAACATCTCCCTATGTGGCTTGGTTTCACGGACTGTTTTATAATGCACCTTTCAAGCACCTTAGGATTTATGTTTTTTTTGCCTCCAGCGGTGTGCTTTACCTGATACAGCAATGTTTATGTTGTCCTATGTAGAAAAAAAAAACATGGCATGGCTAATGTGGTATTGAAACCAATCAACAGACATATATTACAGTGCACAAATGTGTACAAATACTGTGTTCACAGGCACATTGGTGTTTGTACTCAAATTAAGCTACCAGGCCACAAAGATCAGCATGTTTCAATTAATGTGTCATGCTTCAACTTTAGACACACAGGTCTTAATTTTGATATCATGAAATGAATCCTAAAGGTAGATAGATATACTGTATCCCTGAAATGTATGTTAATGTACTGATCATCAGACATAATACAATAGGGATGTTTTGTTACATCAAAAGCAATATGTAAAAATAGGCTGTTTGTGTTGACTCAGATGTTCTAAAAGTTTTATATTCATAATAAATATTACAATCTGAAAATGTAGATAATAGCCATATGAACTATCAAAATAAAACAGGTGGTATGTTACAGATTTAAAACATGGTCTGCACTTTGCAAATAACCTTATTTTATGCCATGCTTTCTGCTTCAATTAAGCATTGCTGTTACAGTAATTTCCTTTACTGCAATCTTTGCCATTTTTGAAGGCATTTAGCAATGCACTTGAGATAGTAATATCCACAAAAAGCATACCTTTAAGCTAGTTTAAACATAAATGTTGAAGATTGCTAATTAGTATTGGCTATTGAAGCTAACACATCAGATGAGTTAAGGGAATCTTAATGTAATCACAAGAGAATAAAATGTTTTGGCATAATCTGCAATCTCCAACCCTGAAAGAATTGAGCTGTATCTCTGTAGAATGGATTAGCTTATCATACTTTTAATAAGTTAAGGTTTAATGCAGTATCCTGGGAACATGGCACATCTAAAGGCTATTGCAGTGAAACAAACTCAGACAACCATATACAAAACATATATCATCATCAAGTATTCAACTAGTGCAAATTTGGTCAGATTGTAATAGGAAAAACTAAAGCAGCTTTTTCTATCTCTAGTCAATTTATCTTGGTGTTGTTAATGGGGAGTCAAGACCAAGCACAGTATTCTGGTCAAGAGGTGTTAGATGACAGGAGATAATCAGTATAAGGCAGGGGAGCAGGGAATGGAAAGTGGCACATACAAGAGCAAGGGAAAAAGGAGAAGAGTAGCAAAAAGGTTGAGAAAGAGAAAGGAGATAAGAAAATGTAGGAAGGAGACAGGAAGAAAAGAGAAAATGATTTGAAGTGGAGAATGAAAAATGGAGAGAAAAAGAGAAGGAAGAAACAAAGGGAAGAGGCATTCTTAAGGCATATTTAAGAGAAGGGATAAGATAAGCAGGGAATAGAACAAATAAGTTATGCAGGTGAAATGGAAGGTAGAACAAGAAGTGAATGGGATGGGAAAGACAAGACAGGTGAATAGTCTCAATAAAGGGAGGTTCAAAAGTTTGAAATCACTGCTATTGAGGAGGAGCAAGGACTTGCTGCCCTTGAGGAGTATGACTGTGGCTATTGGTTATCATAGTTGTTTGTGGTGGTTTTCTGATATTGTGACAATTAGATTTTGGAGTTGATCCATCTAAATTGCAGCTTCAATCTGCATTCAATTTTCAACTTGTCAAAGGGAATTTCATTTTTCAAATATGACAATGAAAGTGAAAATATATAGTTAATAAGAAATGTGTAAAAAAAGTCTTTTCTGTTGTATTGAAATGACTGACTAGAGACATTCTATTTTGCAGATTTATGCTGTATAAACCTTAGGCAGAGGAATTAGATGTGTTACAATCCCCATAAGGAAACCATAAACCAAAATAACTAAACTTGCTGAATGATCCCTGAATGAAAAAGTTAGTAACAAGATTCTACTTTTTAGTCATTACTTTATCATGAATCAGAAACTACATAAATTAAGCATAAATTAGCAGGCGTATTTTGGTAAACATGAACTATAAATTATAGACGGAACAGCACTTAAAATAAAGAGCATCTCATAAGATTACAAGCAATCACATCACTTCATGCACAACAGTGTCACTATTTTCAGTCTCACAGTCTTTCCAACTTACCTGCTGGAATGCTGCCTCAATGGATTTGGATCTTGAGTCACCCACAATAGTATATCTATTCCATCTGAGTCTCTGGGAGCCAGTCAACACCCAAACAGCACACCATTTAGGTAAGATTGTGATAGTCTGCATGGTACAGACTCCCCAGAAACTCCTTTATATGACTCTTTTTATTAATAATCCACATTAAATGGTTTGATCAGCTGTGGCAAAACTGAAGCGTGGCCTAGAATTGTGCAATTCATAATCCCTATCTAACACTGTCTTCATCTTTTTGTCCCTTCTAAACTGTATCAGCCTTTATATTAACAGCAGCACCTTTTTTAGGCTGTCTTCTCTGTGTCTGACCAAATGGCATTTATGTGGCTTCTTTGCCATCGGTACTTTTTCCATGTCAAAGGTTGTCAAATCACATAAGTCTAATTTTTTTTTAATACTCAATAAAATTATGATTGAGTCTTTTGCAATTGACGCAGATTTTTAAATGTCCTTTTCAAACATTCTTTACAGTTACAGATTCTATAGCCATTTTAAAACAATTGCAATTATGTTTCTTAAAGTAAAAGTAGAGATAAACTCACAAGTCTTTCCAGACCATAGGACTGTTGTCTTATTAGAGAGAGCCAACTGGTAGTGGTTTAACCTGAGGGCCACCTTACTACAGGTGAGGGGAGAGGTTCAGAAGGAGAGTCCTTCATGGTAACCTCATTCAGTGCAGGAATTGAAAACATGCTTTTGACATCACTCAGCATTACAAACCAGCTGTCCAGGCAACTGAGCTAACTGATCCCTTTTTACTGTACTGCTTCTGGATTAAAGGTCATGATGGGCTTGGATAAGCCATACCTTTTTATTTTAGAGATAGTAGGAACTGCAGATGCTGGAGAATCTGAGATAACAAGGTGTACAGCTGGATGAACACACGCAGGCCAAGCAGCATCAAAGGAGCAGGAAGGCTGACGTTTTAGGCCTAGACGTTATCTGTATTTTTGATTGTGGACTAAAATGGGAAAATGGATCATTTAAAATCCAAGGGTTGTTGTAGAATATCTGCACTTTTTTAAAACAAGTTATCTGACACCCATTGTAAGTGTTATTTACACAGTTGTTGGTTTAAGCAGTGGGAGAAGCCTAATTATAGATGAGCTGAAGCCAAAGGTAGTGAATGAATGGAGATCTAGCTGGCAAGAGGTAGCTGATTGGTCTGTGAAATGGTAACTGGCTACCATTGACAAAGACATTCTGTCTGCCAACAACTGAGAGATTGGCTCCCAGGTAGTTTGGGGTATGAATGTTTGAGGGAGAAGCCATTGGACCTCTGGAAGGGAAAGAACTATGTTTCCACTCTGTAGTAAAAAGCTTCTTAAGCATGAAGATAGCCAGTTTATTTCCCCTCTTCAGTTACTGTAAGCTGTGACTTCTAATTACGAAATCAAGATCTTTATAAGCATGAACAAGTCATCTTATGCCTCCTGCAAACAAGTGAAAGTATCTGGAGAAGGAAGATTGAGAAACAGTGTTCTGGTCAACAAAAGGACTATCTCAGCAAATGTTGTGGACAGGGACTGCAGAACAGTCCTCCCACTCTCTCCCTGTAATACCAATCTTCTTTGGGTCAGGCTATTTTTGGCTATATGTGTGTGGCGGGAGAGTTACATTTGTAAGGGGGTTAGACTTTTAACCAGTTGAGTTAGATGTCTGAAATAACTGCACAGAGGTCATTGTCCTATCACCAAGTCACCAATTATTTACATGTGCATAGCACATGACACCGTTTCAGCTCCATCAGGGTCAGCTCTCAGAGTGAGCAGAAAATCTGACTCTCCTGTTTATATCTATCAGCCAGAGCTCCCTGATTGGACCAAATTAACAGCCCAAGTCGGGGAACTCATATTTCATGAGTCCACCTGGCTGACCTCGTTACAATCACTCCAACGTTAATGATTCAAAATTGTTTACCTGTAACTAGAATCCGTTTATTTGTCATAAATAATAATTCTTGTTAAGTATAGAAACCTGGTTCATGTGTTTTGTCAAGCTGGATCTAAAAGACGGGTAAATTAGGGAGCTTTTGCATTTTTTTATAAGGTCTTTTTGAACTTTTGGAAGATAACTTTTGCAATAGCACAGCTTGATTTCCATTGTACTAATTCAGTGAAACGTAACAGAAAGCATTTTATATTTATTTTTGTGAAGGGACCAGCTAGTTCATTTTATCCTGGTGGGCATATTACTCACATCTGTCACTGAGTTGTCCAAATCTATCATCAAAACATTAACTACTGGGGAATGTTATTTAAACTTTTATCATGTCAAGTTCTAGTTGCAACATCAACAGAGAAATGAGAGACATGTGGAAGATAGAAGAAGACAATCAACAGTTAAAGAGACAGAGAATGAGAAACAACAATAAACAGCAACAGTTAAGAAACTTGGTGAGCCAAATAGGTAGGGAACAAAATAAAAATGAATGAAAAGCAAACAAAGTGAAAGCAAAAACAAAGCAGAAAGTATAGGGACTATAGAACAAAGGCAATTATAAGAAGAAACCGATTTTTTTGTGAGAAACGCAATGAAACAGCAACTTGTGATTAATTATATTTGGGCTTGCCTGAATTGTGAGTCTGATGGTGCTCCTTATACTTGAGACAAGTCTCAAATTTGTCTAGCCCATGAGCTGTCAGCTAACATTTTACAAGCAAATTGCAATTGAAAATCAGGCATCTGTAACAACTCACATAAGAGATGACATTAAGAAGAGTAACTGTGATAGTGGCAGTTTTATCATGGATCGTAACAGGACCGAGACGGCTCAATGCTCCCACCAATAATGAGATGAGAGAAATGGGGAATGGCCAAGAGTTTGGAATTGGAGGAAGGTAAGGTTCACAGAAGGTTATAGAGTATACAAAGATAGAATGATTTTTAAGGTGGGATAAAGTTTTTACATCTTTGAAAAGCAGCCAACAGTTTCTGCCTCACATAATGATTTCCAGTACAAAAAACTACTTTTCAATCTGAGATAGTAAGACCTGCTAATGCTGGAGTCAGAGATAACACAGCATGGAGCTGGAGAAGCACAGCAGGCCGGCCAGCATCAGAGGAGCAGAAAAGTTGACGTTTCGGGTCAGGACCCTCTGAAGAAGGGTCCCGACCCAAAACATCAACTTCCCTGCCATTTTTCAATCTGAATTGCTTGTATTGAGTGTATGTTAAATATCTGGCCAGTTGTACTGAGAAGAACTTTGTTAGTCTTAAACAGAGGTTGCAGAGCAAAATTTAGTATCCAATTATAATGATAAATTTATTAATTCAATCCCTCAACGAAAAGCAATTTAATAAAGTACTAATTTTGAAGAATACCTCTGATAACAGATTTTTATTGAAAGGTTTCCATCAGAAAAAGTAGACGTATACTTAGGATATTAAAGTAGAATATTAGGCTTTATTATTTTTTAAACTAATGCTTTAAAATGTGGGTTAATAAGATCATCTTTCAGCCTTATTTGCAGTACGTCTACCAGACTTTTCTTAATAGTGCTTCCGACACGCAAAACATAGATGCAAGTGCAAAACTAATCAGAAACATTGTGAATGACTGGCACTGTTTTCCTTAGCTAGTTTATTTCTAAAATTGCTTTTGGCATTCTATACTTTTTAGATTTCTGTAAGAACCTAAACCACTGGAAGGATAGGAAAATAAACAGATTTAATGACAATGTTCCAAGTGTGGCCACTTAAAACATTAAGGCCAGGGTTTAAGTCCAACCTGCTACACACGTGAGTCATAACATCTTTGAACAATTTAATTCAAAATATCTACAAGTTCCTTCAAGTAGAACTGCAAAGAGTCTGCTAAGGGATGTGGACAAGTCTTAGCAGGAAGGTGAGTGATGGAATATAACGTGGGGAAACATGAAATTGTGCATGTTAGTAGAGGGGTCTTGTGGCACAGTGGTCGTGTCCTTACCTCTGAAATAGATGTCTGTCTTTAAATCCCACCTGCACCCTCTCCCCCACCCCAGGACAGTGTGTCGTATTTCAGAATTACACCAACACAAGTCAAACTTCTTCAGGCATTTGGGAAAGCTCCAATATCATTCCAATCAATTGGAATCCTTTATGAAGGTGCAAAGGAAAGCAAGCCATAAAAGAATCAGGTGAAAAGGCATTCAGTGGAAAGCATGAAATAAAGTTTGCAGTCCAATAGCTATCCTCCACTGTTTAGAAATTTGGGCGTTTTAGCTGTAAGTTTACGGATTCCTGCAGTTTTTATTCTTCTGACTATCTTTCTTTGGAACCTCCGATTTACACGCTACCATTGGTGGCATAAATCTCAATTATTTCAGCCCACCTCTCAGAAGTTCTATACAAATCCCTATGTCTCTCTACATTTCTCAGAAGCCAACTCATTGATTCAATGGTAAAGCTATTATCTACTGATCAGAAGGTGATGAATTCAAGATACTAGGGAATATAGTACTGAGGGAATGCAACATTGCCAGGATGAAATGCTATTTCTAAGTGGAAGCTGTGCCTGCCTGTTCAAGTGAATTAGTCAAAGAAATCTGGAAAGCCAGACTGAAATTATAAATATATCACAAGACAGGTTGGGGATTTATGTATTTTTCTCATTTGGAAATCTAAGTTTAAACTTTCCCATTTTTAGGCAAAGTGTTTCTTCAAGTCAGCTTTATTGCACCCATGTCTGTCATGACCAATGACAACTCCTTTCATGCAATCTTCTGAAATTCACCCCATTAATTATGCAACCAGCCTTGTATGTTTGTGTTTGGACTCACACAGTAGCAGAGACAGAATTGTTCTCCAATACCAGGACTTTGCAATGTACATTTCATTAATGCCATATTTAAAACCAAACTGCTGACCACTTCAGAGGCTGCAAGCCAGGAACTGTCCTTCACACTGTGGTCCTGTACCATAACCCCTAAGGAAATGGCCCAGCAAGGCGAGTTAGCTATTTGGTTTGCTAACAGGAACTTGGAAATACTGGTTGACAGGGTGGTAGAAAGGAGGGCAGTGCTGACATCCTACCTAGACTGAAGTAATGTCCCAGGTCAGTGCAGTGTTCTGGGTGAAATGCAATGCAGAGCAGTGTATGGAGAAGGTTAATGATTTTCTGCATTTCTCTAGGGTGACTACCACCATTTCGTCACTGCTACTTCACACTCACAGGGCCACCACACAGTCTATAACTCTGCCACTGCATACAACTCTCAACAAGGATCATAGATTACAAATCTCATTACTACCTGTGTCATGTCCTCTCAAAGGCTTATGCTCGACTCATCCTCCCAAAGCACTAAACCTTCCGGTGGGGTGGCATACATAAGGCTGCTCCCAACATGTGAGGAGAAGATGCTCAAGCTGGCTGGAGAAGAGCATGATCAATTATGAGGGGATGTGGAGATCTCCATGGCCAACAAACCCTATGAGCAGCATTGTGCTGTGCAATTCCTCCATTACCACCAATAGAGACTCATTCTTAAACTGTACAAGCTATTATCCCTCATGAACTACAAATTCCCTATATTTTCTTACGCAGAAACGAGCAGCCCAGTGTGTTGTGGTTTAATGTTGACATGACTGAAACTTGAAGATCAAACTGGACCAGTGTGAGATGATGCATTTTTGAAGGTCAATTGCCAGAGGAAAGTATACAGTAAATGGCAGGACCTTTAGGACCCTTAAGAACATGATATACAGAGGGATCTTGAAGTGCAAGTCCATAGCTCCCTGAAAATGGCAACAAAAGGGGATACGGTGGTCAAGAAGGCATACAGCATGCTTGCCTCCATCTGTTGGGGCATTGAGTATAAAAGTTGGCAAGTTATGTTGCAGCTGTATAAAAGTTTAGTTTGGCTACATCTGAAGTACAGCATGCAGTTCTGATTGCCATACCGTAGAAAGGATGTGGAGGCTTCGGAGAAGATGCAAAAGAGTTTTTGCAAGATGTTGCTGAGATTGAAGTGTATTAGTGATAGGGAGAGATTGGACAAACTTGGATTGTTTGCGCTAGAGCATCAGAGGCTGACAGGTGACCTGACAAGACCATATAAACTTATGAGAGACATGGGTAGGATGGAGAGTCGGAGTCTTTACCCAGGATGGAAATGTCAAATATTAGCAAGCCTAGGTTTAAGGTGAGACAAGGAAAGTTTAAAGGAAATGTGCGAGGCAAATTTTTTAAACAGAGCGTGGTAAGTGCTTGGAACATGTTGCCAGGGAAGGTGATAGAAGCAGATACAATAGCAATGTTTAAGAGGCATTTAGACAGACACATGAGCAGGCAGATTATTTTAGAATAACATCATGGCTGGCACAGGCATGGTAGGCCAAACGGTCTGTTCCTGTGCTGTAGTATTCTATAGTCTGGGTCCGAAAAGCAATGTGCAGAGATCCTGCTGGAGCCTCGCCTACACACATCTTCCACATATCCACATACTTTATGTATGCAGGTACCGAATTAGTGATGATTCCACACATCTCTGGAGACAAAGATTCACTCTATCAGCTTTTCAAGGGAGTGTATTACCATTCAAGGTTGGGAGGTGTACTTTGGGCAGTTCATATATCCATTCTACCCATAGTGCAGTAGTAGCCAAGAGAAGCTACAAAAGGCACTGTGTCTTTCAGCTTATGTGTTGTCCTACACAATGTTCAAACATTGCAGGGCAACAAAGCAAAGTTCATGAACTCTGAAGTGTTGAACATTAACCAATGATGGAAGAGGAAGTGCCTCAGGATTACTGTCAACCAGCTGCCTATCATAATAGTGAGCATTGTAAAAATGTGGCTATGATATGCTGATTGAAGCCTTAAAAACTAACTAATCATAACGCTGTGTGATGTTAGTATCCTGTCTCACTGACTTGTTTTTTACTTATCGGTCAGTAGAACCTGTAATGTATGGATGCTTGAAAGTGGGATCGGTTGATTATACCATGCATACAACCATACTGATAAGGAAACATTTATTCAGCAACAGAAGGCTCATGGGCTACAAAAATAACCAGGTCTACATACACTTTACGCTAAACAGAGACTGCTTTCCATACAGCCAACAGGAAATTATACAATTAAATGAAGTCCAAACCTAGCTCATTCTTCCTGGAAGTGGGTTCTAATTAGGTTCTCTCCAGTTCCTCATACTTGATGATGCATTGATTCATAATGCTGTCTTGGATAGCTCTCCTAGTCAATGACCTTATCCTCATATTCAATCTCAGAAGGTTAGAAGTTACACAACACCAGGTTATAGTCCAACAGGTTTGTTTGAAATCACAAGCTTTTGAAATCAGGTGATGAAGCTTGTGATTTCAAATAAACCTGTTGGACTATAATCTGGTGTCGTGTGACTTCTGACCTTGTCAACCCCAATCCAACACTGGCACTTCCACATCAATCTCAGAAGATTAGTCAATCCCTCATTTCCTCTGTTTCCAGGATATTCTCCCTTATCAACTCCAGATGTGAAAGGCACAGCTTGCCATGGTGATGTTCTAGACTACACTGGAGAGGCCCCCATGCATCTTAAAGAGCCCTATAATCTGTTCCACTGCAGCCCTTGTGGAAGCATGAGCAGCGCCGTATCTTCAGTCTGCATTCACATCCTTTGGTTGTGATGAGGAGAGTTAAGCAGCTCAGGCACAGAGATTGGTGACTTCTCCAGGTGCAGGCTACTTTGGACTGCGCCTGTGTTACTTAAAAGCTATCATCGACCTGCAGAGTTTGTCAACAGAAAGGATGGTGTCATAGCTGTGTTTTCAGGTGACAGTCCTTGGCTGCAAGAAAACATCTCTCTATGGCCCAAGGACCTTTGAAGGAAGCAGGAATCTGAGAGTTATCCAATATGTACACATCACAGCAGACCTAAGGATACTTGTGGAGATCTCCAAAATCTGCCGTTGTTGGTCAGATATAATTTGATGGTCGCATAAAATTTAATGGAGTGGAAGCCTTTTCTGTTGATGAACTCAGCAGAACGGTGTCCATGGAGCATGCACGGACTTTGCAAGATGGACAGAATTGGATGGAGGCCTGGTGAAGCAAGCAGCAAGATGCTGCCACCAGGTCACTGCTCAGATGTTCATGTTGGAAATTGGTACCATCTAGTTTTTTAGGGAAAAGAGGAAATTAGAAGCTACTTAGGGATGAGGTGACTTTAGATTATAATGAGATGCAAGAGGTAGTCACTGCTCACTTGTGAGATTCTGACCTCAATGTTTAAACATTAAGTGGAAAATTGAAAACTCATTTCTTGGCAGCAAGATGCCGGGCTTTTTTTTTTCATTTTGTTTTGCCATTCTTTCCTACATTTGTCACTATTGCCCATGCCAATGAAGAGAAAGGAAAATTCTAACCCCAATTTCAAGATCAATGGTCATAGTACAAGCATAGCAGAATAAAAAGTTGAGGTAAGTCAAAAGGTGGGAAGATGTTAAGATAGGGTTCTAAAAACACACAGAGCATTCAATCACATGATGCTATTTTGAGTGATGCTACACAACTTTACATAGATTCCCCACAGATGCAGGACTCAACATTCAGCATTACTCCTCTTTGGGGGATTGACATGGTTTGTGTAGCACCACTTGAAAATGTGATATGTGAACATCTTCCATTGATTCCCTAATGTTACTAACAAGCATATAAAAAGGAAAATCCTTGCCTTTCAAGAAATCACTTTGCAAGGAATCTACATGAAAAATGATTTTGATCCATTTATCTCTGGATTATAAACCAAGCACAATTCTACTGTGCCACTCTGCTTCATAAACAATTATACGCACAAGCCGGCAACACAGGCTGAGACTAAGCATTTAATAAAATCTCAAAACAAGACCAGTTTGTGGGGTCAAAGGCTATCAGATGAATATTTACCAGATAGGTGCTTTGTTCCCATTGATGGATGGCAATACATCATTGACAGTAATTACCACACATCTGCATTTTCTACAAGCTATTAAACTCAGTTGTAATGGATGAGCACACAATAACTAAAGTGCTAATTATCAAGGGCGAGGCTGACTGGCAGAATCTAAGCTGATTTTTGTTGCTGTGATGTTTTCAGCTGCTTAATATGCATGCAAGGCGTGCAGTCTAATTTGTAATTTGTATCTGTTGCAAAATCTTTTGCAGATGTATATATGTAGTTGTGTTTTCAGACAGCTGTGAATCAGCTTTAAACTATACACTGTCATGATCAATCATTAATTTTGACATAATTTGTAATGAATCTGGAAAATCTAAGTATTTGGTATTATTCTAAGATTATCAATTGATTAGTTGTAATTATGTTAGATGAATTCTAATCAATTAATTCTGATTACTTTAGATTCAATACTCAATCTAATGAATTTCTACTAGATCTAGATAAATTCATTGCGCTATATTTAAAACATTTTACAAAGTAAATTTGTACAAGATGAGCAATTTGATGTATTTTTGTCTATAACATGATTTTGAGTCCTTTATTTATGTCATGGCATTTATGTGATTAAATATAGGCTTTATTTAGAGAAACTAGGCCTTTTTATTCATTTGCCAATATAGCCAGTTCGATATTTTATTTATTTCAAGTTTGGAATGAAATGATTCATGGGCAGGTTTCTTTAATAAAAAAAATTATTATTGATTTATTGTGAAAATGGAACTTATTTCTTACAGATGTAAAGCTAATTAGCGTACTGTTTAAAATGTGAAGGTATAAATTACAATCCTTCCAAATAGCTCAAAAGGCACACACAGATACACACCAATTCACACAGCGAAACAGGGAAAATGGATTCTTCTCTGCAGATAACAAGCGTGGGGCTGGATGAACACAGCAGGTCAAGCAGCATCATAGGAGCAGGAAAACTTGACGTTTCGGGCCTAGACCCTTCATCAGAAATGGGGGAGGGGAAGAGGGTTCTGAAATAAATAGGGAGAGAGTGGGAGGTGGATAGAGGATGGATAGAGGAGAGGATAGGTGGAGAGGAGGCAGACAAGTCGAAGAGGCGGGGATGGAGCCAGTAAAGGTGAGTGTAGGTGGGGGGGTAGGGAGGAGATAGGTCAGTCCAGGGAGGACGGACAGGTCAAGGGGGCGGGATGATGTTAGTAGAGATAAAAAGGTACTGCAGATGCTGGAGAATCCGAGATAACAAGCATGGGGCTGGATGAACACAGCAGGTCAAGCAGCATCATAGGAGCAGGAAAACTTGATGTTTCGGGCCTAAACCCTTCATCAGAAATGGGGGAGGGGAAGAGGGTTCTGA
>JAHRHZ010000069.1:23673732-23709108 GCA_024137785.1 Ginglymostoma cirratum | reverse complement strand
ACAGGTCAAGGGGGCGGGATGATGTTAGTAGATAGGAGATGGGGGTGTGGCTTGAGGTGAGAGGAAAAACAGGTTAGGGAGGTGGAGATGAGCTGGGCTGGTTTTGCGATGCGGTTGGGGGAGGGGAGATTTTGAAGCTTGTGAAATCCACATTGATACCATTGGGCTGCAGGGTTCCCAGGCTGAATATGATTTGCTGTTCCTGCAGCCTTCGGGTGGCATCACTGTGGCATTGCAGGAGGCCCAGATGGACATGTCGTCTGAGGAATGGGAGGGGGAGTTGAAATGGTTCGCGACTGGGAGGTGCAGTTGTTTGTTGTGCCAGCCCCACGCTTGTTATCTCGGATTCTCCAGCATCTGCAGTACCTTTTATCTCTTCTCTGCAGAGATTCACTTTAGAGAAAAATAAAAGCAAAAGATCTCTCTGTTTAATGATGGTTATTCTTGAAGGCAAAAGGGTAAGGTCTGAAATGTTCAGGTGACTGTCAGGCTGGCATTCAAACGTTATGTAGATGACTGTCACCAACCATGGGCAACAACAACTGAGGTTTCGTTTTGTATGCTGTTCAAGAGGACAGTCAGGTTTCACACGAGATTCACAGCAAGAACTAATCCAGAAAAAGAAGTGCTAAACTGGCAAGTTCTTTTCCTTCAGTATGCTGATCACCAACTCCTCTAAACAACATCCAAAGTAATTTGCAACCTGACAATCAAAGATCCAGCCGAATGATCTCCTGTAAAGAGTTATCATAAGATATCTGACTATTAAGTACCTCATTTAAAAATTTTCCAATGTACTGTCATTGAACTCTTAAAAGAAATCCAGGTATCCGTAATCCTTCAACCTCAAGTCCACAAACTTATTAAATATAAAGCCTTCATGACGTTAATAGTGGTGATGTTCCAACTCTTCAGCATATTCCTCCAGACTATCTCCTAATTTGTTGGAGATAATAGTGTGAGTTCTTTGTGGGATTATCACTAGCAAAAGGGAACCTACTCTGAAGAAAAGAAAAATTTTACTGAAGAATTGGAAAGAAGCTACAATAAAGGGATTCAGAAGATTATTATAAACTTGTAGCTACTATAAATCAATAGTCATCTCCTCTGTGTTCACTTATACGTTTAGCTTTTAAAAGATGAAATTCATAATTACATCCTAAGCCAAGATCTATTGAAGCCTTTATGCCACCATTTCTGAAGTCAAGAACAGTCAAATAAGGTCCAATGAGAGAACCAGCCAGTAGATTTTACCAGCCCTTTGCAAATAGACTGAGAATCAGAAAGCCTGGTAAATAAACCATTACCACAGGATATTATCAACAAAGGGAACTGGTGATGGGAAGTCAATTAAACCAATGAAATTGGAAATGGAACTAGAACAAGAGGACATAGATCTAAAGTGATCTGCAAAAGAACTTTTGAGTGAAGTAAGGAAAAACTTCTCACTCAACGAGTTGTTAGAGTACATAATGCACTTCCTGGAAGTGTGATGGAAGCAGGTTCAATTGAGGCATTCAAGCAGGTATTCGATGATTGTTTGGGTAAAAAATAATATGCAAGGGTATGGGAAAAAGCAAGAGATTGGCATTAAGTAATGGTGCTCATATAAGTGCTAAAGCAGGCACAACTGGCCAGATGTCCTCCTTCTATGCTGTAACACTTCTGTGATTCTGTGAAGGGGACAATTAGTGGTCAGTTCTTATCCTTACTATCATTTTACTAGCCTTGGGAGGGGCCCGTACTATGTGATAAGACCATTACACCCTTCCTGCATGTTCCCCAGAGACAGCCTTCATGGCCTATTGAGTCTCTGATGCTGATACAGAAGAGGTCTTCCCTCCTACCATGAGGACCTCTAGCATTGTAAATTGTAATACTTAGCTGCTGAATTTTAATGCACCTCAATATAAAAGTGTTTTCTTGTAACCTTGACAGTAGCCACCTCTATGAAAGCTGCTGGTCCTCTGATGAGCCCAAGAGCACTGAAAGACTGGGTCAGCATTCTTAGTTAGATTGCAATTCCAGCAGTGGCCTCTAAACTGGAACATCATATCCTTCCACCCATTGACATAGGTTTCAGAGCTGCCTTCTGTCCAATGAGGTTCACTGATTTTGGGTGTTTAAAACGTTGATTGTTTTCCGCATGAAATGGAGCAGGTACTGGTATTGAGAATGGGTCTGCAGCAAGCAAAAAAGCCAATACATCTTTGACCATTCTTCCTGGACCCTAATCCTTTAAAATAAATAAAATCTAACCTTCCCTCAGTGATTTTCCATAATCCATTTAAGAACTGCCAGCTCAACCGCTCACAGTCCTATACAATAGAGACTAGCATGACTGCCACATGCTTAAGCCTCTTCTGGTATATTAAAATATTGTATTTGGGACCCTATAATTGACAAGAATTGGGCATCCAAGAGTTGAACTTAAATATCTACCCACCAATCGCATGTGCACCCCCTTCATCGGTCCATCCCCGATCACCATGTCTTCTGCTCACTCAGGAAGAGAGGCATCTGGGGGAAGAGGTAAAATCTGTCTTCTTCCATATGTTCTGAAGGATATCAGTGTTGAATTATATTTCTTGCATTGTGCTGTAAAATTCCATCACCTTCAATCAGTTTCTGCAGCATAGCTCAGCTAAAACAAGAAAGGGGTGAAGCCTATGTCCTCCCATTTCCTTGTTTACTTCTGTGAAATTTTTACATGCTTTTCTTTGGCTGAAGGGTGTTGAAACTGCAGTGTAAGGGAGCTGAAGTAATGTCAGTAAATATGGTCATTAGTCAGGATGCTTCAGTGGTTTTATAGATGCACATTGATTGAGCTCCCTCCAAGGTGAATGAACTCTGCTTCAATAATACTGATGACGTCAGTACTTATTGTTGAAACAAACATTAAACAGATTAACAGAAATGAAAACAAAAATAAAATAGTATTAAGACTGAAGAACTGTTACGTATTATTCAAGGTTAATATGTGACTCAAACAGTTTTAAAATGTAATAAAGTCTACTTATTCATTCAAGATTTTGTAGCTTTCAGCTAATATGTGATTCTGAAATTGTTGAATTGTTAGTAAAACCCAAACTCTGCTTTACTGGACCTGAAATGTTAACTCTGTTTTCTTTCCAAGATGCTGCCAGACCTGCTGAGTTTTTCCAGTAATACCTGCTTTTGTTTCTGCTTCAATTTGTTGTGCGTACGGCTCTAATTCTACATGCATACTTTAATTGCCATATTAGGCTTCTTCAAAGAGCACCAGCAAGTAGTTGATAAATAGGCATCTGCACCTCAACAAAAGCCCTTCTATATAAAGCAGTTGTTGTCACCTGACTCCTGTACTGCAGTGAGACCTCAACTGTGCGATGGTAACACATAAGAGAAGTAGAGAAATTCCATGAGCAATGTTTCCATTGCATTCTCTGTACTCAATGAAAGGAACATCAAACAAATGCTAATGACCCTCTTGTAGTCAGCTCTACAGGTATTCAGGCAAAATTCCTACAAAACTGTCTACGATGTTGCTGAAAACCCCCTTACTCACCAGGCCCTTTTTTTTCCCAAAGTCAGCCAATATTTCCAGGGAGGACAAAGAAAATGCAACAAAGGCCCTAAGAAACTTTCCTTGAAACACAACAGCTTGGCATTATTGACTGAGTTGAGCTTGCCACAAATTGTTCAGAATGGCAACAACTTGTTCATCAAGCTGCGTGATGCTTTGATTCCAAAAGCCTTAATGAGAAAAGAGTGGCAGCCAAGAAGGAAACAGAAAAGAAAGTCAGTCCTGCAATTCAGGTCCCAGTACCTCATAGAATGTCCTGCTCCATGTGCCCAGAGATCTGTGGGCTGAAAATCAGCCTCTTTAGTCACATGGAAACCCAAAGAACAGTTCCTAATCCTGAGCAATTGGCATCCTCTGAACAAGGGCTAGTGTTATTGTATTATCAAACTACATGATCCTGGTGCCACACAGTTGTGGCGTGAATGAAACCTTAAAAGCATCATTTATTTAACAGAATTGCTGCAGTATCAGTCACTACAGAATAACAAAACCAAGTTTATAGACCAAGAATTGGAAAGGTATTGCTAGCATTGGGTGGTAATGGGACTCAGTGGTTAGCACTACCGCTTCACTGTGCCAGGGATCTGTATTCATTTCCAGCCTCAGGCAACTGTCTTGTGTGGAGTTTGCACATTCTCTGTGAAGCGTGTGTTTCCTCCAAGTGCTCCAGTTTCCTCCGGCAGTCCAAAGATGTGCAGGTTAGGTGGGCCCATTGGCCAAAGGCCACAGAATATTTAGAAAGGTCCAGGTGAGATGGGAAAAGAACAAACATGTGGAAGCCACTCTCTCAGTGAAGACCTTACTGAAGACTCACAGCAAAGGCTCACCACAAAGATTCGTGGTAGAAGACTGTGCAGCAACCCATGAGGACCCAGAAGAAGATCTATGCTGACCTGAAAGAACCATCCTTGTGGAAGACAGCCAGCTGTACATCATGGAGGAAGGCAATTCCAATGGCCTGGCTCAAACACATCGATCGTTGTGGATAATATCCTTTCTCAGATGATTAGAGCTAGATGGAGTGGCACAGCAGCTCAGTGGTTAACACTGCTGCCTTACAGTGCCAGGGACCCGGGTTCAATTCCAGCCTTGGATGACAGCCTGTTGGGAGTTTGCACATTCTCCCTGTGCCTCTGTGGGTTTCCTATTAGTGCTCCGGTTTCCTCCCATTGTCCAAAGATGTGCAGGTTAGGTGGATTAGCCATGGGAGATGCAGGGTTATGGGGATAGGGTGGGGGGCAGGTCTGGGTGGGTTGCTCTTTGGAGGGTTAGTGTGGACCTGATGGGTTAAATAGCCTACTTCCACAGTGTAGGGATTCTATGATTCAGATAAAGAGTAAATATTGTGGAAATTTGGGAAATACTCACATGGTGTTTTTAATAAGGAATATTTTGTTAATAAAATCAAGTTGAACCAAATTTTGTGTCCACCTGTCCACTTCACCAACAAGAGTCAGAAGCATGGACAACAACTGCTATGATAGCAGTAGGCAAGGCAAATAGTCAATCCTCTTAAAATCTCATAAATGCAAGCCTCATGAACTGCACAGTTTGGGTAAAGCCATAGTGACAACAGAATATCATTTAGCACTGACGCATTAGTCACTGGACTTTCACTACTGTCTTCCCATTCTCATTCCCTCCCTCCTGCACTAATACGGCAGCCGTTCTTCCTCAAAGGTAGGCACCTATGCATAAAAGTATTTGCAGCATGCAGTGTATTATACTTATCCTGGAGGAGCATTAATAGGCATGATTCTAAACATTTGAAGTACTGCTTAGAAATGACACTGGTGTTTGTATGAGAGATAGTAGGAACTGCAGATGCTGGAGAATCTGAGATAACAAGGTGTAGAGCTGGATGAACGCAGCAGGCCAAGCAGCATCAGAGAAGCAGGAAAGCGGACGTTTTGAAAATTTTCTGAAGAAGGGTCTAGGCCCAAAACGTCAGTTTTCCTGCTCCTCTGATGCTGCTTGGCCTGCTGCGTTCATCCAGCTCTACACCTTGTTATCACTGGTGTTTGTATGGTCTATTTCAGTTTTTGTCACTGTAAAGGTATTGTTTGGAAGGCTGATGAAGGTAGACTTGGTCTCAAAGGAGTTATTCATGCTGCCTACCCTCCCTTAAAAACAAGGCAAGTGCAGATGATTGATACAAATCAAATACATTCAAGCAGTTGCTAAGAATTAAACATTGAGATCATATTCTACTCTTGATGGTCACAGGCCACCGAGATATAGTAAGTAACTCCCTCATTTAATGTGGGAAAATGTTTGAAAGTTCCACAGATTCAAATCATTACGACTTAAAGTCATGGAAAACTCAAAATACATTAGAATCATGCTGGTTCCTGGGTGTAAATGTGCACCAATTATTGAAGGTCGAAGGACAGGTAGAGAAAGCTTACAGACTTCCCTGCTTTATTAATAGGGGCATAGTGTATAAGAGCAAGGAAGTCATATTGAACTCGTATAAGAGACTTGTTGGACCTCTGCTGGAGTATTGTAAACAGTTCTGGGTGTCACATTAAAAGAAGGATTTGAGTGCATTAGAGAGACCAATTCACAAGAATGGTTGCAGGGATGAGGAACTTTATTGTGAGGATAGACTGAAGAATTTGAGACTGTTCTCTTTGGAGAGAAGACGTCTGAGAGAAGATCCAAAAAAGATTTTCAAAATCATGAGCGAAGTGAACAGAGTAGATAGGAAGATGCTGTTCCCATTTATAAATGGAACAAGAATGAGAGAGAATATATTTAAAGTAATCAAAAAGTGACATGAGAAAAAGCTTTATCCCTCAGCGAGTAATTAGGGAATAGACTGTACTGCCTGGTAATGTGGTGAAGCAGGTTCAGTTGAGGCATTCATGAGGACAATTGTTCAGATAAGGAATAAAATGCAAGGGAATGGGAGCTCGGCAGGAGATTAGCAATAGGTGACGATAATCATTTGATGAGCGTGTACAGGCACAATGAACTGAATTGCCTCTTCTGTGCCATTCAGCTTCTGTGATTCTGTGAACTCAGAGGTAAAAATGTTGCCATGAAGCCAAGGTTTACGTGCATTTAGCTGATGTCATATTCATTGCAAAATTCTACACTACACCATCAGTTAATATGCAGCATTTAGTGGCAGATATTATTTTACATAATTGCATTTGACTCTTAAATCTAGAGAATAAATGAGAAACAGATTCTGGTCAACCATAATCTGCATCAAAAGTTGCTTCATCATGTATGATCAGGTTGAAATATTGCACAAGTCTCTCTAGATAAGCAGTCATCATTTATCAGTAAATCAATGAATTTAACTCAAAGTACAGTAGTTTCTATTTTCATTAACTGTAATTGATTTACTGTGTGTGAAACAATCTCTTACAAGCATTGGCTTGTCTTATTTAGAGCATTCTTATGTGAATGGTTCATCAGATATACAAAAATAATTTTGTTCTTTGTCACACATTACATAAAACAAAAAAGTGAATGTTACATTTGTCCGTTTCTCTCTCATTACAATAAAGGCAATCGTATGCTTAAAATATAGTCAGTATTCAAGACATAACTGCATTGCAAAAGCCTGGTTTCTAATAATTTTAGAGCTCACTTTTTCTGGCTGTCCATCTACAGAGTTATTATATGTCTTTCATTAGCAAATATATCTCAGTACCTGAGATTAACTCACAAAGTCAGACCATGTTTGTATCATTTAAAATGAAAACTGCCTACACGAAAACAAAATGCATCTCACAAAGTTCAGATAAATTCATGTTTTTTAAAAAATTCATTTGTGGGATGTGAGTATCACTGGCTCGACCAGCATTTCATGTCTAACCTCTAAACATTAAGAATAAACCACGTTGCTGTTGGTCTGGAGTCACACGTAGATCAGACAAAGTAAGGTTGGCAAATTTCATTCCCTAAAAGACATTTGTGAACCCGATAGACTTCTTCTTAAGACAATTGACAGTGGTCACATGGTCACAATTAGATTATCTTTTTCTTCCACATTTTTGTAAAATTCAATTTTCACCATCTGATCTGGTGGAATTCAAACCCATGCCTCAGTGCCTTAGCCTGGTGTTCTGGTTTACTAGTCCAATGACATTACCACTGTGCTGCTATCTCCCCAGTGCTGGGCATTTCTTCCACACATTTTGCAAACTAACACAATGCTCTTCTAAATTTCATCCATGTGTAAGACTGTGAGCCATTTGCACATAATACCAAGTATTTTAGCTTAATTTGGTTGGTTTCCGGGAGAGCAACCAGCTAGTGTTAAGTACTTTGCAGATTGTGATTAAAAAAAAGTGCACAAATTTAATCTATTAAGATGATGGCTTGCTACCAGAACATGTGTGTATGCTCAGTCATCTAGGAGAGGAAACTAAATTTTACAGCTATTTATGTATAATAGTTAAAGGATATGGATATATAAACTTTCACATAATTTGAAATGTAACTAAGTCTCAATATGTCACAATTCTGAAACCCCTTGAAAGATTACAGCATTTTGTATCTGTGCAAACTGCAGCTTCCTTGATAATGATGTAATATATAACCAATAGCGTTTTCAGCCTCTGTGGGATATTCGAAGTCAAATGGTAAGAGAGGTGAACAAACTCCAGCACTGTCACAGAAGTAAAGTACTCCAAACAAAGCTAATGCAAAACTAGTTCCTGTGGTCTGGACGCTCCATCAGTGTGCTGCATAACAGGCTTCCATGAAGAGATAAAAGGAACTGCAGATGCTGGAGAATCTGAGATAACAAGGTGTGGGGCTGGATGAACACAGCAGGCCAAGCAGCATCATAGGAGCAGGAAAGCTTGACGTTTCGGACCCTTCATCCAAAGGGTCTAGGCCCGAAACGTCAAGCTTTTCTGCTCCTATGATGCTGCTTGGCCTGCTGTGTTCATCCAGCCCCACACCTTGTTGTCTAGGCTTCCATGAAGGTCCTCTTCTCACCATGTAAGGATGGCAACCAATCTCAAGGGGGACCGAGAAACTGGTTTAGAGACATTTAAAGGCATCAGTGAAAATGGGTCAAATTGCTATCAATGCATGGAATGGTGTTGCCATGAACCATATCAGATCACAATATCCCATCCAACAAGTCGCAAGATGGTGAGAAACTGACAACATAAACTCTGCTGCAGAGAAGTGGCAAAAGTGGAGGAACAGCAGAACCCTGTCTTGAGAAAAACCCATGCTCAAGGCAACTCATGTTCTTTGTACCCAAAGACCTTTGACTCCAGGATTCCTCTGTTAATCTAAACAAATCATGAAGCCTATCAAATGTCAAACTTTGATTTGAGGATCTGGCAATAATTGGATCGTGGAGCACGCCATGTGGCCTCCTCCTGTTCCTCTTCCTTATGTTCTTATGAAATGATGAGACTTTATAGGATTGTAGATTGGGAGGAGATTGGACAGGATCATAGAAGAATTTGAAGATAAAAATGAGACTTTTAAAATCAACACGAGTGGAGTCTTAAAGGGATCTGGATGCTGTGGACTATAGCAAGATTTGTGGCAGGATCAGATGGAAAGACTAACAACACATATCTTGATGCTAGGACCATCTTTCCGCATCTTTTATGCATCTAATGAATGGCAAAGTGAAATTTTCACTAGGCATGGGCAAGTTGCCAATCAAAGGCGATTATTAATGCCCCAACTTGCCTCATTAGAATTCAGCTTCCAATCATACCAAACACATTTAACAAGCTTGATCTCGAGAATTGTCAACATGGAGATCAAAGTGGAAATCTGGTAAATTCAGCTCATCACTGGCTACAAAGAACCTTCATGTTGATCAGCATCAAGCGGCATCTTAGGACATGACCATTGGCTCCAGTCACCCACATACACCTCATTGACGGACCGTGGTATCTGACATTTGCCGACCCCTCATGATCATCACAATCAGCATCGCTGTGACAAAGTACAGACCTACATTGCAAGGTGCACCAGCAACTCACACTGAAAGGCACTGCAAGGACACTGCAGTGACAGGCACCCAACTCATAGATTGGCCAAGCTGCATCTCAGGAGTGTTCGCTTGTTTTCTTAGCACTTGCTCACTTAGACCTACCAGCAAGCATCCTTGCCTTACTGTGCCCTTTGAGTGCAGTCACACAACCAGGCAGTCTGCTTTGCTGGTCAGCAAGCTACAGTCAAAGGGGCATACATCTTACTGTGCAGCAGTATACTACATCAATCTCACACCTGTTCCACGAGTGCCAGGAGCTTATGTAGCAAACACACTGCATGGGCAGTAAACAAGCAGCCAGATCTTATGGTGTAGTCCTCACCAAATTCCCTGAAAGCACTCATCAGTCAGGTGGTTGTGGTACAGTAAGTCAAGAGCAGCCTCCAATACCAATCTAGGGGATTGGCCAGGGTCAGACCTCAGTAGTCCAGGAGGGTAGGAGGTGTGATCATGGAAATGCACAGCCACCCAGGGGGTGTGGGCACTTCTTCTCCAGGGTTGTCTGATTAGGTCTCTCAAGAGGTGGGCTATAGTTAGTCTGTTGGGCCAGTCCGCCAAAACTAGGGAAAGGAGGGTTGAGAGAGGGACAAGGAGGGCTGCTGCTATGGGACGGAGAGTCAGGAAACTGTTCTTCAGAATTGGGGGCTGCAGATTGGGAGAAATGGGGGTGACAGTTGTGAAGGGGGCAACTGCATTTGTAAGCCACAGGCCAAAGAGCGCTCACTGTCGCTTTCCATCATGTTAGATATCAAAAATACACAGTGGGAAAGAAAATTGCTGTGACTAATTCAGAGTGGGTGGGGTATTTGTTTCAACTTATGAGCGAGGAGCCTGCAGGACTCATCAAGAGAGGCCCTTTAAAGGTCAACAGCATTATACATAGACCTAAGCACTGTAAGGCACACAGACCCTGCTGATCTGATCTGATCTGATTTAACATCTGATTGAATCTCAGAGAATTGCCAAGGAAAAGAATTAAGTCGGTAGCTGGGGAATGGAATTTGTGGCAGGGACAAATATTTAGCACTCTCAATAATTAGCTGAAGGAAATTTCTGCTTATCTAATACTGGATATTATTTAAGCAGTGTGACATATTGGAGGTAGTGGAATGGTTGAGAGAAGTAGCAATGAAATGGAGCTGAGTACTATCAGCGTAGATGTGTAAATTGACATAGTGTGCTCAGATGGTGCTTCCCAGGTGTAGCAGGTAGGTGTGAAATGTAAGGAGATTATGGATAGATCCATGATGGGTTCCAGATTTTATAGTGCGAAAGCAGGAAGATTAGCGATTGCCAGGAATTCTTTAGCTGTGAGTGGGTAAGTAGGAGTCAACCATTTCTACCAGCAGGACAACAGATGAGGAGGTGTGATCAATCATTGTCAAAGACTGTATTGAGGTTTAAGAGAATGAGATGGGCTAGTTTAGCTTTGTCACAGTCATATAGGATGTGATTTGTGGCTTTGGTAAGGACTATTTCAGTGTTGTTGAAAGGGTTACAATATAATTTGAGGGGTTCAATCTTGGAATTAAAGGAAAGTTGGGCATGATGTCAGGAGCACAGACACATTAGAGGATTTTGAACAGGAAGGAAAGTTAAAGGTGCAGGTGGTAATTTGCAAGGACAGGTCACCTGATGTATTTCCAGCGTTCATTAATTTTGCTGCTGATATTTTACAGCCTAAAGAATCACCTCTACGGCTTTGACTGAAATAACATACTGCGTTTTCAAGCTTCTGTCAGATTACTAATGACTATTATTGAGCTGCGGGTGTACTGTCGTCCTACAGTTCTGAAGTTTAATTATTTGCACAGTTAATTTCTGCTTTTGGCTGTTTACACTTCTGGTTTCTGCTGCTGTCTTGCCAGAGCTACAGTGAGACTGCAAGGAATTCTTTTGAATTTCGGGATCATAAGTGATTTTGTTCCAAAGTTAACTACAATTCCAGCAAAGATTTGTATTGAAACAGATGGGGATAATTGTAACCCTCAAGAGATGTGTTGATTGGAGTCAGGTTAAAATTTGAAATTTCGATGTTGTTTTGTTGAAATGTTGAAATTTCAATTCCAGTATGCTCACTCAGAGGTGTAGCAGAAACACAATATGCAGTAAGGGAGCCAATTTTCTCCCAGATAGAATGTGTCAACTTAATGATATATAGTTTTATCCTGGGTTCCTATGTTATTTCATGTTTCCCTGGTTGGGAAATGCCTTGGGAAATCCAGCAGCTACAGGGAGGCAATGATGGCTTAGGGAAAAAGCTAAGTGCCTTTGCAGCACTGTGCTTGAGGGCCAATAACTTGGAGCAGCAGTGGTTCCTCAGTGGCCCATCTCCCAAACTGACTGCCTTCCCAAGGCTCAGACTATTCTCCAGAGCCAGGGATTGTACACCCCTACCCCAAGTTCACACTAACTGGAGGTTTCTTCCTCAGAGCTGTGAATTGCCTTGGAGTGGCACATGCCCAACTGGAATCCAAGCTTGTAAATCAGATGAGGATGCTGTTTCAAATAAAAAGCTGTTTGCTTTCATAGAATGCAGGGAAAGTTGGAATCCAGGTTGTCCAACCAAAGCTGTGACCTAAACCCTCCCACTTGCAACACCCATCTCCATCAATATCAGAAGCCATATTTTAGTTTTACTTTTAAATTCAGTAGCATTCAGTATGAACTAAAATGTTTTTGATTTAGAATGAATAAAATGCAGTTACATTGGATTGTCTGGTAAATACCATCAGCATAAAATAGAACTGATGTATACTTTGATGCCAGTCTTTAGATTACAGTTTTCTGAAATATTGTTTTAGCCAGGTTTCCACACAGTTCTTATTAATTCCCGTAGCTCTTTATATGTCTTTCTTCTCCAACCTCCTTCAAGTTTTGCATTTTTAGATTCCCATTTTCTGCTGACATCGTACAATTTATAGTCAAATTTGAAACTTCCACAATCACCATAGCAACAGGAAGTAAGAGTAGAGAGTAGAGGATCAGGTTTCTGGAGGAGATTAGAGTCAATCTTCCTCCACTCTTAGCCACATGGGGATGAATATACAAGAAAATCATTGTCCTATGTTTATACATTAATTAATATCACTACAGTTGTTGTATAAATGGTTTTCTTCCATGAGATTTTCCACATGCAGCAATTATGTCCTTTTAAAACAAGCCTAACACAATTTTTAAATGATTGTTTTAAAAATCTTTTCCAGGATTTTATTGTGACTGTGGTCTTCTCATTCATGTGGCTCGTGGGATCATCAGCCTGGGCGAAAGGACTCTCTGATGTCAAAGTTGCTACAGATCCTGATGAAGTGCTTTTACTCATGTCTGCATGCAAACAGCAGGGCAATAAATGCTCGCCTGTCAGAGACCCTGCTATGTCAGGATTAAATACTTCCGTTGTAAGTTGAAAGCCAATATTGATAGATATTTAGATACAGCAGGCTGATTTGGTGATGTAACATGTTAGTGTGCTAAGATCCTAGATCGTGGAAAGGTAAGATTTGGGTTAGTGCCTGTAACCCCTCAATTTAACTTCACAAGTTTAGCTCCTCAGGAGCAAGAAAGATGGAATAAAAATAGCTAGGTGCAAATTTTGCACGACTCTTTGTGTGTCAAAATCCTGGAACTAAAACTCAAGAAATTGCATGCATCCAAGGGCCAATGGAAAAAGAAAGGAATAACAATAAATTGGGAAGTGATGGTTGAGTGGGTTAAAGAGAATAAGCATAAAAGGAGGTATGTTGATACAAAACATAAAAATAACAGTTAAGCATTTGTCTCTTTATTAGTAAGATTACTCCCTGATTCTTCAGGTTGTGATCCCTGGACTTATGCCAGAATTGCACCTGATTTTGTTCTCTATCACTAACTCTGCATTGGAAAGCACCATAATTTTCATGTGGTCTCTGGGATGCCTTAGCATGGGTCAGATGGGCACAGCATTACTTTGGGTAAACCTCTGGAACCCAAGCATTTCATGGCCATGGAAACTTTGGTTTCTGCCCATTCTTGAAAGCTGGGTCTTGGGATGTGTCCAAGCCTCCAATCGTCATCATGATCCCCCTGCCTGTAAATACTTGAGCTGAAACTGTTTGCTGTTTTGTTTAGGACCTAGAATCTCCACCAGTTAGACCATGTTGACGTCTCATCTATGATACTTTCCATCACTATACGCAGGGGCCCACTGGAATTTAGGAACATTGTGCCAAATTTTCACCAGCAAGTTGGGCACACAGTTTGACAGTAAGGCCTTCTAGCCCTCAACCTTCCACTCACTCCTCTCCTCCATCTATACCAACTCATGCCCCCTGTTCTTATGATGGTTCATACCCTCCATGCTGAACTATGACCCACTATCCACTCTATAACTCCTCACACCCAGAATACCAACCTAAACTCCTATAGCCCCTTATATCCCTATGCCAAATTAATTGAACTCTTCGCTATCAGCTTTTATAGCTCCAGTACCTGCTTAGCACCAACTCCTGCCAACCCACGAAGACCCCCACCCACCATACTTTGACCTTATATCTTCCATACCAACTCACCCAGTATCCACTGACCTACCTCAGAAATTATGTTGAGAGGAAATATTCTAAATATCTATTACAGACTTCACTTTATTTAAAAAAAACTTTCAATCATGAAAGGTCATTTAAAACATCAAAATCCTTCACTTATTTAATCAGTCACAAATCAAACATTCGTTCAAGTAGTTAATACAAACAATATATATTTGTATTTGTAACACTGCATCATAGACATTAATCCATTTATAATCACTTGGAACTGTCAATCAAACTGTGAACTTATAAGTCCCTACGATGATAATGATAGCTTGTGGAAGGAGTGAATCAGCATAATTTCTATTATTGTGACCCTGAGGTTTATACTATCAAACTTGTCTGAAATTGCAAGCACCTTTTCTTTCAACTTACAGCTACAGCAGGCTAATTCTTTTCAAAATTTATAGCACAGAGGATTAAATGACTAGATAGCTTGACAGTTGCACAGAGCTTATCCACCTTTGGCATGCAATAATTTTACTGTTAACAATCCCAAAGGGGTACCAGAACTTCTCCAAGAGGGTATCTGTGTTGTCTAAAGAATTCTAAAAAGTTCAGACCTTTTTCTCAAATGTCTAAAGCTCAAAAGTCATGTTTCAGAAATGTGAGTGATGAAGATTAATTCTGAGTCAAGGCAGAAACACTTTAAATGTGCTGCTGCCTTTGCTAACTATAGGTGTGGTTGCAGACTTGCTCGCTGAGCCGGTGTGTTTGGTTGCAGACGTTCCATCACCCTGCTAGGTAACTATAGATATGTAAAATCTCTCATAGCTCAGTGAAAAGATGTTGTCTGTTTTGGGGAAAGGACATCCTGAGCTGGAGCTCTGATGTCATTTTGCCTTAGGTGCTGAGCCCTTCCAACCTGGCAAAAATTTGTGTCATTAACTCCCAGTTTTACTTATTCCTGGCTCTATACCCTGGTTGTAATTTGCCTGGTATGAAATGAATATAAATTTTGCTGGTTTTCCACTGGAGTTAAAGTTACCCTTTATTCTTTCTCTCCTGTTTTAGTGACAAAACTGAGTTTTGGAATATTTTCTTCAAGCAAAGATCTGTAGCTCAGGTTGTGGATGAGGTTGTTGACTTGCTCGCCGAGCTGGCTTGTTTCCATTCAGGCATTTCGTCACCATGCTAGGTAACATCAACAGTGAGGCCTCACTGATAATGTTACCGAACATGGTCACAAAACATCTGAACAAAAGCAAGCCAGCTCAGTGAGCAAGTCAACAACCTGAGTTTTAGAACTTATTTCATGCAAAGATTCTCAACTTATAAATCTGTGGGACCAATGAAATATCCAAAGATGTTTGGAGTAATATTTTTACATTTGTGGTAGAATTTAAGTACAATTCAACCTAATGATTTAACCTAATTATCTCTTGCATATCAAAAATTATAAGAAAACCAATAATCAATGAATTCACAGGAACAATTTGTTTCTCAGGACCATGTATGCATGCATAACATTGTGGGTATTCTCATTACTGTCCACTATTTTGTCCTAATATTTTTGATTTTAATATGCAAAGAAATATTGTCCCAGATATTATCAATGAATTATTTTGACTATTCAAATTATGGGAAAGTAAGGCTTGGGCCTATGGGTTTCACAAATTGCACTACAAATATTTATTTTGTAATACAGAACTTGAGCATTGCTGAAAGTTCCACATTTTGCCAAAGTTTTTCATCTAGCACTCAGTCATCAGTTAACCGTTAATTATCACTTAACCGGTAAATTCTCCATGGCAACATGTCCACCAATCAGAATCCACTTGTCAACCAATCATTACTGTCTTCTCATGCAGTATAAAATACTGTTCCTGTTTATATTTGTTTTTGTGCAAATGTACAAAACAAAAAGCTTAGATAAAATGTGTCTTTTTCAGCGATACTCGAGTTATGGTTCTTTTTCAGCGATACTCAAGTTTCTTTCTCACTGAAATAGAGATCAACAGTACTACAATGTTATCCTAGCCTTGGTCCTCTTGAAAAATGTGTTCCAATAATTCCCATATCTTGTATGATTACACATCAGAATGAACTTTAAGATTAAATAACTAAAATTGCTCTAAAATTCTTGACCAAATAACAAGACAACTGGAATTTGGTGTAGGGATGTGGTGGAACTGAAAATGAATTCAGTTGCTAATGATAATTTGGCTGAGAGCTAAAATTGTATTTGACATTTCTATTTGTTAAGTAGTATGATAAATTGTTTTAAAGGTCACGTAACACCTACAGTATGTTCATATCGGGAATAATTTTCTAAAGGCATTACTGTCTTCCTGCTGACCTGCACATTTTTTGGCTGTCTTACAAGGTCTGAATTTGTTGATGGCATAATAATAGCAATTACTCGTGGTGAAGCTGCTCAGATTTGCTTAAAATCACGAATGTACACGCTGAATGTTTTTTCCCAACTAATTATTTATACTTTATACACTTTTTCTCTTTGAAACAATATTTTAGAATTGCAGTTCTAGTGATTTAAAGCTTAAAAAAAAAGATTATATAGAAAATGCACGTGTGTAGACACTTACATTTATGGTGGTCTATTAGTTCAGTCACTCACAATAAATTCCTTTGCTGCTGACATTTTGTTTTGAAGTCCTCATCTTCTATTTCATGCGTGAAAGAAATTCTTGCTTTTGAATTAACTGGCAATGACAAATGTTAAGTCTGGTCACAATACCCAAACCACCATCATCCACTTTGCAATAAAGCTGCATGAAACAAAACTTGTCAGTTAAGAGCAATTTAAACAACTTGCTTACAGTTTCACCACTTACGAGTTTTAGTTCCGATCTTCTTGTGTATGATTTATGCAGTGGCAGTTGGTTTCCCACTAAGTATTGCTTATTCACATAAAGTTGTTCGTTCTAGGCCACTGTAACAGCTTTGCTTCTCAGGTCCAACTTGTTCAGTTCCATCTCCATCAGGATCATAATAATTGTTAACTTAAGATAACAAAAATAACATACATTAAATAAAATTGCACTTTTTCTCACTTCCTTAGGTTTTTGGATTTCTTAACTTTATTCTGTGGGCTGGGAATATCTGGTTTGTGTTCAAGGAGACTGGTTGGCATACTTCAAGTCAACGACATGCTCAAAGCACCATGGAGAAACAGCCAGCTCAAACTGGATTCAACCAACCCTACAATCAGCGGGCAAGTGATCAAGAAAGCTATGGTCAAACAGCTGGATACAACCAACAAGGCTATGGACAGCAACCAGGTTATGGGCAACAAGCTTCATATGGTCAGATTGGAGGCTACAGTCAGGGTGGTTACAGCCAGAATGCTCCAACTTCTTTTACCAATCAAATGTAACCTGTTCTAGGTCTAATATCTGTGCATCTTTTGTCTGAAATCTCCATAGCTCCAAGCTTTCAGTTAGAGTAAATTCATAAGGGTATTGAGTATTTCTGTGATATTGCTAGTGAGAAATATCAGTAGGAAGTTACAGTGATTTTAATCACTTGTTAATAACAATTTTCAGGTGTTCAAATATTAGCATGGTGATGTAAGTATTGATGGTTACCATAAGTAAATATCACTTTATAAATATCTCCATGCTTAGTGTCTTTCTTATGTTGTAATGAAGTAGTAAAACCTGTAAAATTGTTGAAATGCACAAAACATATTTTGCTTGTGTAACATTTGTTCCTGCCATGTGTGGTAGTTTCTGTCTGATTGAGCAAATAGTATTAGAATTGAATTAATCTTTTCAGCTTTCTGGGAAGGAATTGATAAGTGGCCCATGTATGACTACTAACTATTGCATTGTGTGTACTGAAAAATGGCTCGTGCATGACGTTGTTACAGCTTATACACTGTGCCCTACTCTGGTGTGATGTTACTTAGTGGAATCTCACCCTTATAGTTAGTAAAGCAAAAATGTTTTTATGCTGTAGCTACAGATATTACAGTCAAATGGAATTTATATTTCTATGTTTGTTAAAGAGAAGCATTTTGTTCAAAAACCCTTGTTTGTTAAATGTAAAAGTTATTTTGTTTACTTTATATATATTATTTGTTAGTACAAATGCAAATGTGGTTTATTTTCAGCATGCCAGTGTGTTTTGTAATATATCTTTGAATTCACTACAGCAGTGAAAAACTGCATTAGATCACCCTAAAATATTGAAAAGATCTTTACTATAGAAAATGTTTAACTTTTATGAACGTAAGTACAACCTGCTTCTGCAACTTGCCACAGCTATATCTCTTTGGTACAGTAGTTATGTACCTGCCTGCAGTGTGGTCTCACTGTGTTGTCACACAAATGAAATAGTCGTTGTAGAAACATTGAATCTGTATCGTCTATAACAGTCAATATATTATGCTCAATATCTTGACGTAAGATGTAGTTATCAAAGCACAAAGCAACTATGATTCTTTTCTGTCTTTTTGAAGTACTGTGATGTTGTGGTAATGATTGCAAAGTGAGTGTGTGAATGTATTCAAAATAATCATTAGCATCTGTGATCAAAACCATTGGCCAATGTAACCCAGTTCGTAAACATAAAATTAGTTGAAAATTTTCAAAATACAACATACGATAGTCCATAATTTCAGCTTAGAAACAGTCAAACTGTTTTCTTGGATGATACAATGAGCCATAACTAGCCATCAAAATAATGCTAATGGTACTTACAGTTATTTATGCACAGCAAGTTCAAGCACAGAGTAAATGCCTAGTTAATTTCCAAAATACAAAAGTAGTTGTTTAAGATGCAAAGCTCTTCCGTTAACCTCATACAAACAGCATTGCAATGCCTGGCTCACCATTGAAGTAAATAGCGTAAACTTCTTGTATTTGTATATTGGTATGAATTAAATAGAAGGACTTTTTGCAGCACAGTGGACTAGGAATTCTGGGCTCGAAACCTTCACTTCTAGACTTTTATGCCCACTTTCCCCGGTCTGTCGGGTTTATTCCAGATATCAGTTACTCAAGGCAGTTCGAGCAATGGAATATATCCAATGTTCTTTATAAAAGTACACTACAAAAATATTGCAAAAATTTTACCCTTATAATGCTTTCTGTCACAAGTAAACCCTTTTAAATAGACCTGTCTGAAGGTCAGGCCAGGACTGGTGATCAGCCTGCTCAGTCTCAACTTCCATTTGATCAGATGAACTCCTCAGCTAGTCAATTGTGCTCTGAGGCAAATTATTTTAATATCCTTTCCATACAAAACAGCATATTGAAACTCTTATCCAGTCTCAAGCAAAAAAAGTGTCATGTACCAAGGCCAGTTTAATTAATTAACTCATGAAGTCTTGCTTGTCTGTCCTTGGAAAGAAACTTATCTCATGCTTTTAATGAACTCTGACCTCAACTTTAGCTTGATTTTGCTTCTGTCTACTTTTATGTCATCGAATCAACTGTCTGCTATTTACACAGCAATTCTATAACAATCACAAATACATTTGATAAATAGTCTACACTATCACATCCTCTCCATGGTGTCTGTTTTGAACAAAACTTCAGTTTTCCCGAGTTACTGTGACAGTTCAGTCCATTACCGCTGAGTTACAGTACTCCAATGTAAATGCCTTCAGCAAAACACAGAGACACTTTACAACCAGTGACCATTCTAATCATTAGGTCATCACCAAGCTTTACATGTGTTCTCATTTCATTCAAATTCATTGAATTTCATTTTGGTAATGCAGCAAATTTTGGGTTAATATCTACATCAGAAACCTATGGCCAAGGGAAGTGTGTTCAAATGTGTCCAAACATGTTAAGTGTCAACCTACAAATCCTCCCAACACACACCAATGGCAAGCAGTAAGAGTGGAAAAGATTTCTGATCAGCCTGTGCTGTCACTGTCCATGGCTGCAGACTACAGCAAACATGTAAAATTGCATGTTGCCATTGGAACTTGGACTCCCTGAGTGAACTGTAACTCAACACCACCAGCACAAACTAAACCCTCTGGAAGAAGTTAAATCTTGACCTTTCAATCTAAGTTCCCTTTTAATGCCATGATAAGTGTTAATTGTTGCAAATCATCCTCTCTCAACACTGAAAATGATTATAAATATGGAGTTTTCTTTGTTTAGGCTTTAATTGCTGGAAATTTTAAAATGTTGACTTTTTCTTTGTCTGATTTTGTTTTACTCTTAGTCCAATCTTCCTTTCCCTTTTTTCATCTCTTTGTATCTGATTTAACATTGAATGCATTCTTTCTAAATTACATTTTCTTCTCACTCCTTACATTGTTACTTTCCGAATTCCTCCAATCTGATTGGAAAGGAGATATCCAGTTACTTGTACTGTACACAAAAGTCCTTCCCTTGCTGCACCGTAAACAGCTCATATTTGCAGCAATTTGTCACCAAAAACATTGAAGCCTAAGTAATGGTAGATGCCTTGTTCCCTGCCACAAATTATGACTCAATGTTTTTTGTTTGTTCCTTATTAAACCCAATCATTTTAATAAATTCTAGCAGCACACAAAGCCTTCTTCTGCACCAGGCCAGACTGCCCAAACCGAAGTTGCCTAAAATAAATCAGAATTTTATCTATCATTCTGTTTTTAACCAATATAATTATTCAATAATCTGACAAGCATTTGGCAAAGACAAGATTTTTTGAATGAAGTAATTTACAGATTAATACGGAAATTTCAACTTAAGTAATTTTTTTGTATTGCTCCCATCAAAATCTCTGCATATATTTTATAAAAATATATTTGCTGAATTATATACTTGTCTGAATGCTGTCCAAAGTTTTAATATTGGTGTAAAGCAAAAGTATCATGTTTTGATGTTTATTGTATCCGATATGCCTACTTTGAATGTTATAAGTACAGTACACTGTTATTTCCACTTCGAGTAATCCAATTAAAGTACAGTACTGCATTCAAGTTATGGTGGTGTGTTCATTAACTAGCGTTGTTTGTTATTGAAAGTAAATATAAAAACATTGACTAAAAATGTAAATATGTAAATGATGCACTCCTACATTTATGTAAAAATTGCCCAGCAAATGCAGGAGATTAGTGCAAACGTCACCAATCTCCAGAACTTACTTTTTTTTTGCACAAACAGCACTCTTAGTCTCTCCTTCAATTTTTATGAATTTGCTGGATTTGTACACTAATTGTACACCTCTGTAGTAGCTGGGACCTGAAACCAGGATGCCTGGCTCAGAGATAGAAACACTGTAACTTTGCTACAAGCCCCTACGGCATCCATACGTCCTAAAATCCAGCACATGCCCGCCACTGAGGGAACATTGCCCATGCCTGATGTGCTGTTATCGCCTTCTTGGCGTTTTGAGCTGTGGACTGGCTGGGTGAGTGGGACTTTTGCTGCCAGAATTCATGACAACCTCTCAGCCTTTGGATTTCTGGCCTTGTAAGGAGAAGCTGGCATTTTTATTGATAAATCTATAAAAAAAAAGTCACAACACAGAAGAGGTCATACAACCCATTGTGTCTTCATTGGCCAAAAAGCACCTACTCTAATCCCACCCTCCAGGGCCTAACCCATAACGTTTGATGATATTTGCAAAAGCTCATTTAATACTCAGGAATAAATCAAAAAATACCAACTGCACCTGAGCTGAGGAGCTCTTTTTCGAACTTCTTTATAAATCTTTCATTAGCCACATGCATCCCAAGACTATCCCATTAAACCTTATAGCTTCAAACTGGAAATAGAGAAAAACCTCACTACTGTGTAAGTCATTAACTTAGTCAATTATTTTTATAAACCCACACAAAGTTTGAATTATCTCCATAGACACTAAGTTGCTTTATATTAATATTTACAAAAATGTGCTCAGCTTAGGAAGCAATTCCATTAACTGAGGCCTGAAAATCTTTCTTCATTAACATGGTTCTCTTAGTGTAGGCACAATATTTCAAGGTAATATCCTAGCCATGTTGCACAGAATGGGGTAAACCTTGAATTTGTTCAATAGTCTGACTGATAGTGTCATGAGAGATGTAAATTTGTCTTGAAACTCACTATCTATTGTTTCATGGCAACTCACGAAATTAAGATATATCCCAGGGTGTGTGAATGTTTCATTCTACAATCAACATTCAAATTCTTTGTAAATGGGTATTAGTGGGAAAGCCTGTGATACTCTGGATTTCTCATGTCTCACAATGCAATTCTGAACTTTCAAATAGGTTTTGAAAGCGAGCCAGATTCTCCCCTGTCAGACCCATTCATTCCTTTTCAATGCTAACAGTATTGTTCTGTCCCTTGGGTTGATGTCCTAACATTAATGATGCTTTTTGCAAACAAATATAATCACTGTATATCATTAAAACATGAGTGCTGCATGGGAATATACTGTAAATCTCATTAGTACCATAGTCAAATCAACTGAGTGCTACGCAGAGACAAATATGCCCCAGGAAATATACTTACTGCAATTGTTTAGATTGGGAGGCCATTACGTTAAAGGGGCTTAACTACTGTCAAGTCATGGTGAGAAATGTGGCAGAATCACACGTCTATCCAGCAAGGCTTATCTCCACTTTCTCGCTGCATTTTCTAATCAAGTTTGAGGCATTGAGGTGAGATTCTCTGGCCAGGTGACTCCAGGCACTGCCCTGTTTCTTTTTGAGGAAAGAACATCTGGAGCTGGAGCCATGTTCCCCTGCCCCTTGTTGCTATGAGGACCAATGGCTGGGGTGATGGAGTGCGGGTGTATGTACCTCATTAACAGATCCTAAAGGGGGCTGGCCCTGGATCTCCATGGCAACGGCCAACCTGTCAATGGAGACACCTAGTGGTCACATGCTTGTGACAATAGGGTTACTATGAGAGTTGTAGAGGACTGGAGAATGGAACTGTCTCAGTTGGCAGGCCATGGGTGTCTCTGCAACTGCACAGGATCAGTCCCGATTTTCCTCTGCATGGTCCTAGTTTCTGTCCTCATAAGGCGATGAGGGGACTAATGTCGGGAACCCGTGTTCTGTCTTCTCCTGGAATGGGAGAAGGGAAGGGATTGAGTCAGATGAAAATGGGTCGTACAGTTGTTAGTGCTAGCGCAGGTTGTCAAAAGATGGCAAGGGATCCCAAATGAGAGCGTGGGTAGTGCAGAGGCCATACAATGTTAGTGGTTTGGAAGGTTGTGGGAAAACTAGAGTGAGTGAGGAAAGATGATGCAGGTTATAATGAGAGTGGCAAGGCATGAGCCTCGGTAGGAGCAGTAGCAAAGGTAGAGTGAGTGTGAGGTAGCAGAGAGAAGAGTGTGGCACTTACACTGGCAGGGCAGAGAAGGTCAATGGCCTAGTTGTCACACTGCCGGCTGGTCCTCTGGATGGTGGAAACTGCACTGACCTAGTGCAGAACCCAGAGAAGGCTGCCAGGATCTAATGACATATCTTCCCCTAGTGCTCCTTCAGGAACAGGATGCTTCACCTGTGCAACACCCTGTCCACAATGACTTCTGGGTCCCTGTCAGAGAACCACTCTGCCAATTTCCCTGTCTCCAACATGTTCTGAATGAATGACTGTCAACAGTTGGGGCAGCTTTGGAATGCAAGTGCTCATCCAGTGCCCAATCATCTTTTAATGATGGCATGGGCAGCAGGGATGCTAGTAACCAGTAACTAGTGAGTTTTTAAAGGAAGGGCACATAGTCAGATGGGGCTAGAATTGGTCAAGAGGTGCATCATGGGGAGAGAGTGCATTTGGTAAGATATGGTGTGAGATCTCACAGCAAAGAACACTGCAAAAAACTCAATGAAAGTGACACTTGGTCAAAAAAACAGACTCAGCCCAATATGTTCAAGTGTCAGTATATATTTATCATAAAGAGGACTCTTGCAATGTAGCAATAGTTTTCTTACAACTGAATCAGAAGACCCAGGTTCAAATCTCACCCTCTCCTGAACAGGTTGATTAGAAAATATTTATTTTTGTAATGAAAATTAGCTCACTTTGCTACCATCTATGAACTTGTATTCTTACATAGTATACAATGAAAGCAGATTTCCTTGGGTTTCTGGTGACCACAAGATCATTTCTTGCTGTCGTCCTGAGTATCGCATTTGTATTTGGACAGTTGTCCTTCGCACAATTCTATAAAACCAGCTGTTGTGTAATCAGTCCAGTCCCTGACTTCATCCCATTCAACTGCAATAATGCTGAAGGTGAGCAGGATGTCGAATCAGAAGCCCATCCAACTTCCAACAAAGGCTGATTAAAGAATTTTGGAGACAATTGACCATAAATTTCAGTTCTGCAGATGATTTTATACTGATTTGTTCTGACTTGAAAAATATTCCATGACATCACTCCTACTACTTTATGTATAGAGAGTTCCAAAGTTTCAAAACCCATTGAGGGAGAGATAAAGAAATTCTCATCTCTGGCCTAAAAGGTCAATCTCTAATTTTAAAAACATACTGCAAATTTCAAAACCACCTAGTGCCTCCTGGTTCTAGACTCATTCACAAGAGGAAATATCCTTTCCATGTCCAACTCAGGATCTTATACCATTCAATCAAGTCATTCCCACTGTTCTAAACACCATTAGAAACCAGTCCAGTCTGTCCAACAGATCCTTATAAGACAACTCACTCATTCCAGGTATGAATCTAGTAAACCTCCTTTCAGTGGCCTCCTAAGCATTTACATCCTTCCACAGATAAAGAGATCAAAAATGCACAGTATTCAAGATGTGGTCTCACCTCTATAACTGAAACATAACGTCCTTATTTTGTATTCAGTTTCTTTCCTTATAAAGGACAGCATCCTTTAGCCGTCTTGATTATGTGTTCTGTCCCCATACTAACTTTCTTGCAAATCATGCGCTGGAACACTTAAATCCATCTGCACCTCTGATTCCTTCAGTCATTCTCCATTAACTAATAGTGTGCTTTTGCATTCTTCCTGCCAAAATGAACAATTCCACATTTTTCAGCAGTACACACTATCCACCATTTTTTTGCCCATTCCAAGAACTATCCATATCCGTCTGCAACCGCCTTATGTCTTCACAATGTACTTTCATATCAATCTTACATTATATTCTTGAAAGACAATTCTCTATCAATCTAATCCAATTTTAACAATTAATCAATCTCTTAGCTGTCTAATTAACTCCGCCCATACTGTGTTATATGTGCCCAATGGGATGCAGCTCCATGACATCATGTAAGGTTGCTGCAAGGTCATAAAGCCTTACACAGAACATGTCCCCCCATCATAAACATTGATTGACAGTAATTCTCAAACAAATTACTAAGTTTCTTCTTTTTACCGTATTTACTATACATCTTCTTCCTGATATCAACCCACCCCTTTGACTTAATTCATCTGTGCCAATAGGTGGATAAGGAAAGTCTATAATAAAAGTATAGAAATACTTGCAGTAAATTTTGAGGTTTCTTTACCTCTGCTAGCTTCAGAGATTTAATTAATCTGGCCTTCTGACCACACATTCTGAATGGGTAATCTAAACCAAAGGATTAGTCAAAGGTAGTTGTGCTTCATGACACACTCCTGGTGCTACCGGGTTTTGTTCCAGTTAAACAACTATTTTCTGTCGTTAGGAAGATAATGCTGATGATAATAATAGTTAATGTTACTAAATGGCCTTTCAGAAGGTTAAAGACAAACAGACCTCCTATGATGTCTTAGGCAATTACAATCCATCTCATAATTATTGCTGCCGATGACTTAGCTATGGCTATTGGTGTAGTTTTCTTTCAGGAACAACCACAAGGATATGCAAACCCATATATTACACTTCAAGGATATAACTGGATTATTACCTGATACCTCAATAACTGATACACATGTGACAACTTCTATGTGAAATCCTAAATGACCTAATACTGCAATGACTTGTCATAGATGTTGTTCCAAAACATCACATCATTGAATTCAAAATTATTTAGCCCTACTCTAATAATATATTCATTGTAGGAAAAGAGGGTACTTATTGAAAATGAGCCACAGTTGAAAGAACACATCAAGTACCAAACCAAATTGTTTCCAAGCTAACCTGTATACTCCTGTAATGAAAGAGAACTCGTTGAACAGATTGAAACTACAATGGGAACATATTTCTTTGTGATAGGAACATAATCTTCCCATCATTCAGCACTGTGTATGTTACATGTATTACTATTTAATGACAATTTGCTCCAACTGTTTGGAGATCCGTGGCCAACAAGTGACCCATGATCTCACCCCTGTGCAGTTGGTCTTTGGTGAATCCTCTGAAGAATGTTGTTAGACAATGAATGGAAATTTTCCAGTTGGTCATTAGAATAAACTGTGCATCCTTGAGGATAGAGAAGCACTGCCAGTGTTTGAAGGAAGTCTTCACAGCATAAGCTTTCGGTTGAGAGTTCTGTCTCCTTTGGTGAAATGCATTTTATGCTTTAATTAGTAAATATCTTTAGAATGCTTTGCATATGTGGAATGTTTGCTGTATAATGCTTCCTGAACAATTTCTAGACTCTATATCCGTTGCTATTTGGTCTGCTTAATCTAGATTTGGATCCTCTTTTGATTGAAGTTCAGCAATTGATTTATAAAGAGACCAACAATGATGCTGTCACTCTTGTTGTTCCATAGTTTTGTGGTTCAAATAATTCATACAGGTTGTTAATAAAGCTATTTACAGAGTCTCATAGATGTTGGTATCTGCATGTGATCTCGCCAGTGTATTATTTGTCCTTGAAGTGTAATATTGATCAAAAGCTGCTATGAGGTTGCCCAACATAATTTGTTTCACACCAACTTGTAGACTTGGTAACAAATGTTGGTAACAGCCTATTCTGCATTTGATTTTGCATCTGATCCTGAAGCTATTTAAAATCTTAGAAATTGTACTTTCTGAACTATCAAATGAATCTGGTAGCTTGAATTTCACCGCGTAAAAATATCAGTAGCAGTAGATCTTATTGCATTGTGTGACTGTTCAAGGGAACTTGAAGTTGTTGCTTATTTTCTTGATTTGATAATGAATGTTAAGATGTTGCATTTTTGATTGATCAAGATTGTCATTGATTCTTTGATAACAAGCATGGGGCTTTTCATCAGAAAATTTTCTGATGAAGGGTTTAGGCCCGAAACGTCGAGTTTTCCTGCTGCTTGACCTGCTGTGTTCATCCAGCCCCATGCTTGTTATCTCAGATTCTCCAGCATCTGCAGTACCTTTTATCTCTGTCATTGATTCTTTGTTGTCGAGATTTTTCTTTTAATATGAAAACTGAAAGCTGTTGACAAAGACATGTTGATTCTACTGTTCAACATGTTATTTTCATTGCAAAATTTGATTTTCCTTCACATCTTCTTAGAGATGAACGAAGCTAGTAATATTCTAAAATGACAGACGCCTTCGAAAGGATCCATGGGCAGAAACTTTCTCAAAATGGCTTCAATCAATAAGGTTCATTTATTTTTGAACCATTCCAAAGGTGGCTCATATGATGTCATTCATGCTGATTTCTTTTCTGAGGTTTTCTTGTGCTGAATTAACACTTTGTCATCAGGTTTGTACTCCTTTACCATGTGTTTTTTTAAAATAATTAAAATCAATAAAATGTCATGGTCACTAAAGAAAATTTGTGTTTCTCACCCAAACCTTTGAAACAATGAAGATTCAATTAACTGTTAGGGCTTAGAAATTTCAAATCCTAAGAAACAATTCTTATTCCTGATTTTTCCAACTGATGTACCATAAGACTGTTCCTGAAGAATTTTATTCATTTGTGTATTGACAAAGTTGTCATTTAACAAATTATCTAAAATTGCTAAGTGATTGTCATAGGTGTTAACTCTGTTTATCAGCTTAGTTTTTCCAGATTTTTCCTCAAACGAACTGGATTGGCTTTGGGTGTCCAATAACTGAAATAATTTTTCCCTGTGATCAATCTGGATTTATCCACTCCATGCTAGTAGTCTTTTGCTGCTTTCACTGATTTTTCATTTCCTTAAAAAGTTTATTTCCCTTGTCACTAGCTGTAAAAATCTTTGTTGGTGAACAGTTGTTTCTCTGCAGAAGTTTTCTGCTCACAGCAGCTGACTGTTCTGGCTGTTAACTGGTCTTAAAGCTGGATTATCTGTGTTTTCCTCCTTTCTTGATGTTCACTATTGGTCCAATTTTCTAGACAGTAGATCCCATCCCATCATGTCCTCATCTAAGAGATTTAAGCTGCAGTGATTTCTTCATTCATTCAGGCAATGGTGCTACCCACATGCTACCAGCTGTATTGGAGACAGGTCACTGACCTTTTAACCCCATTGGCAGCAATCCTCAAGTTGTATGAGGCTATGAAGCCTCCAATGTTTTGAGAAAGCCCTGCTAGACAGCCCTAGCACCCAGAGGAGTTGTCATCACTGGCTGAAGTACGGATGAGGTGCTGTCACCATAGGGAGTGTCCAGAGAGGAACCCCAGATGCACACAGTGTTACTTATCTGCTGTTGAAACATACCCTCATACATTCCTGCTTACCTGAAAAGAACAAGTACCCAATTGAAAGCCATGTGCCTAATTGTCCTGTCACATTAGCATTGCACCTGAACTCAGTGTCAATGCGATGGCTTGCAGGTCTACACAGCCAGCATTTCTTTACTCTTCTGCTGGCTCTGACTTTCTGTGAGAGTTTCCCTGACTGAGCACTAAAATACCACACTGTTTGACATTTCAAACCAAGCATTCATAGCTTTAAAAAATAGGTTTTTAAAACATTACATTGTAGTGAAATCAAATATAATGATTTTTATCCATGTTATATCAGCATGATATCATTGTATCATGCATCAGGCCATCTACAATCCAGAGGATGAAATATAGATGTGAATGTGCATCAGAGTCTATTAGGAATGCTGTGCATTAGAAACCGTGTTACATTTCTGAATGCCATTTCAAACAGCAGCTTAGTGAAAATTGAAATTATCAGTTGGAATGAAAAATTATTAAAACAACTCTTCAAAAATATAAGAATTTTGGTTTCAATTATTTTACGGGATTGTCCTGCTGGCAATCATGTTGAGACTCCATATACAAACAGAACCTTTAATCCTGGGATTTGATTAAACATTACTTGTGTAAGCAATAAATGTAAAACATATTTGTCTAGGTATCAACCATTAAAAGAATACAGGTCATCTCTTTTTGACTGACATAGGTACAAGATAAATAGTTTGATTGTATTCATTTTCTGGGCTACATGTTCAGGGTTACAAACTAATATCATGACTTTTACATCTGCATTGCAAAGAACTAACAATCAATATTTCACAGAACAGACTATAAAACGTAAGTCCTACAATATGCTAGTGTCAATTAGCATGACAGTTTCCCAGAGCTGTTGCTGTTAAAATGCCATTTAGAACTGAATTAAATTGCTTCCATACTTGCATATTATACATTACTCAAATGTTAAACAAATCTAAATTTTGTTGCACGTTACCATAGAATATGACCACACCCTTATCTTTGCCCAGCCACCCTGCAAGAATTTTCTCTTCAGATAATTATCCAATGCCCTTTGGAAACTGTGATGAATCTGCCTCGAGCACACTGTCAAATAGTGCAAGATCCAAACCACTTGCCATGTAAAAATATTTTCCTTTCTGTCTTTGACTCTTTCACATATCACTTTTAAATTGATGTCCTTCAGTTCTTGATCCTTCCTCCAATAGTTTTTCCTCACCTAATCTGTCCAGAACCTTCACTATTTTGCAGTCCTCTATCAAATATGCTTTTAACCTTCTTTTCAACTTTGTCAATCTCTCCATGTAACTGAAGCTTCTCATTCCTGGAACCATGCTTGTAAACATTTTTGCACCTTTGCCAATGCCTTCATGCCCTTCCAGAAGTGCTGTGCCCAGAATTGAACACAGTATTTTAGCTGAGGCCAAACAAGCGCTTAATAAAGGGTCAACATTATCTTCTTGGTCTTATGCCTTTTGTTCTTTTTAGAAAGTACAGGATGCCTTTTGCCTTAAGTACCATCTTCCCAATGTGTTCTGCCACTTTCAATGGTTTGTGCAGATATACACCCTTTGTTCCTGTACTGCTGTTTAGAATTATATCCTGTGTTTTATTTTGCCTCTCTAAAATGTATCACTTTTTTGCATTAAATTTCAACACCCACATTTCCATTCATCCATTCCATCAACTTCACTGTTGAAGTCTATCCTCATAGTTCACAACACTTCCAAGTGTCATCTGCAAATTTGAAATTGTGCTCAGGATGTGCAAGTCTAGGTCATTAATATTGATCAAGAGAAACAGTGGTCCTAATACAGAGCCTTAGGAAACACCACTATATAGCTTCCACCATTCCAAAACAAAACAATGATTACTACCCTTTCTTTCCTGTCATTCTATAAACCTCATATGCATACTGCTAATCTCCCTTTTATTCCATGGTCTTCAACATTGCTGACAAACCTGGCACTTTCAAAGACCTTTTCAAAATCCATGTACACCACATTAACCACATTATCATTATTAGGCTGTCTGCCATATCATCACAAACACAATCAACCTGGTTAAATTTAATTTGTCTTCAACAAACCTGTGTTGTCCTTTCTCAATTATTTCACATTTGCCGAAATGACTGCTAATTTGTATCTCATCACTGAGGTTAAGCTGACTGGTCTGTAGTTTCTGGGCTTATCCTTGCATCCTTTTTTGAAGCATTTTATAACACGTGAGTCTGCAGACCTCTGGCATCTACTATTTTCAAGGATGATTGTAAGTTTCTGGTTAGTACCTCAAAAATTGTGATCTCTACTTGCCTCAGTCTTCCTAAAGGCTCTCCACTACCAGCAAGGCACAAGCCAGAACTGTAGTAGAATAGCCTCCACTTGCCTGAATGTGTGCAGCTCCGACAATACACAAGGAATTGACACCATTCAGGACAAAGCAGCCTACTGGACTGGCATCACGTTATCCACCACTGATGCACAGTGGCAGAAGTGTGTACAATCCACGCAATGCACTGCAACCATCCTTCCTGAACACTATATATCCAGTCCTTCCCTTCTTTGAGCCAGGTCACCATTATTGGCCCAGCTTGTCAACCTGATTTACCATACTGTCATGATCCAAATTAAGATGGATACCCACAAGTCACATGTTATGATGTAGTGATGATATCATGGATGCATCTCTTAAAGGTAAACTGACATACTAGCCATTAGAAATAACACAACACTCGCTTGACTGATTCCTGTACCGAGCTGCCATGATCAGTTTGTTCATCCACACTGCAGCCACCGCTTTCAACTATAAAGGCTGCAAGAAATTCAAACTTGTTGGAAAATTGCAAAGGCTATGAGTCCTCCATCTCCTAGCTCCCTATATCCACCCACTTACAGTCACATCCTCCTCTCCCTGACCAAATCAGAAGAGCCTAACCTAAGGGATGTGGCTGGCTCCTGGAATAAAGTGTTGAGATAATTATCCCCCTCTTTTATGCAGCTCAGCCCTAGGAGTTTCCACATCATGCTGTCACAAAATGCTACTTGTACTGTCATCTTTATTGTGTCAAAATTAATGTTTTTTTATTAATTCATTTATAGTCAATATCTATCACCCCAAAAGTCTTATTATTGTTGGTAAATGTATGTGCTACTGAAACGTTTCAATTACTAATACATTTCCTGAGCTTTACAAAATAGATGAGTAAAATCCTCACCAAGCACTTAGCCATTTCCTGTAATGTCATCTTTTATTTTAACTAAATTTGATTTGGAGGTTTCACTGACCTGAACTGTCTGGCTGTCTGTCCTTTCTAATGCAACTCTCAACTCCTGTGCTCTGTGAGTCCAACAATATTAAAAAAAAGAAAATAAAGGAGAATTTTCCTCCCCTTCTAACTTTCATCAAACTCCAAGGTTCATATTCTATCACAAGGAGATCAATCTCAGTAGAGGAAGTCCTCAGCCGTGCACTCAGATCCTGTGCGGACCAGCTGGCAGGACTATTCGCTGACATCTTTAACCTCTCCTTACTATAATCTGAAGTCCCCATTTGCTTCAAAAAGACCACCATCATCTCGGCACCAAAGAAAACTCATACAACATGCCTCAATGACTACCACCTCGTGGCTCTGACCTCCATAATTATGAAGTGCTTTGAGAGGTTAGTCATGGCTCATATCAATTCTAACCTTCCAGCCTGCCTTTAGCCCTTGCAATTCACCTACTGTCGCAACAGGTTCACAGCAGATGCTATCTCGCTAGCCCTATACTCATCCCTGGAACATCTGATTAACAAGCAAACCTCTATCAGGCTTCTACTTATTGACTGCAGCTCTGCCTTCAACACAATAGTTCCAACCAAACTAATCTCTAAACTCTGAGATCCAGGTCTCTGTTCTGCATTCTGCAACTGGGTCCTCAACTTCCTGACCCACAGATTGCAATCAGTGAGGATAGACAACAACACCTCCTGCATGACAATCCTCAATGCTGGCACTTTGCAAGGCTGCATACTCAGCACCTTACTATACTCCCTGCATACTTATGACTGCATGGCCAAAGTTCATCCTAACTCCATCTACAAGTCTGCTGACAACACCACCATTGTAAGTGGGATCTCAAACAACGACGAGACAGAATACAGAGAAGAGATAAAGTGCTCGGTGGTGTGCTGTAAAGATATCAATCTTTCCCTCAACATCAGCAAAACTAAAAAGTTGACCATTGATTTCAGGAGGCAAGTTGGAGGGCATGCCCCTGCCTACATCAATGGAGCTGAGGTGGAGGTATTGAGTGTATCAAGTTTCTAGGAGTGACCGATCATCAACAATCTGTCCTGGTCCACACACCTTGATGCAATTGTCAGGAAAGCACAACAATACCTCTAATTCCTCAGGAAGCTAAGGAAATTCGGCAGGTCCGTAAGGACTCTTAGCAACTATAATAGATGCACCACAGAAGGTATTCTATCCAAACGTATTGCAGCTTGGTATAGCAGCTGCTCTGCATAGGACCTTAAGAAACTATAGAGAGTTGTGACCACAGCCCAGTCCATCACACAAGCCAACCTCCCATCCACTGACTCCATCTACACTTCTCACTGACTCGGAAAGGCAGCCAAAGTCATCATCAAAGACATCAAGGTTATAATCTCTTCCAACCTATTCTGTCATGCAGAAGATACAAAAGCCTAAACACACATACCAACAGGTTCAAGAACAACTTCTTCCCCACTCTTATTCGACTTCTGAATGGACTTCTCAAATTTCAAACCTAATGTTGATTTTGCTTTTTATGTACCTTCTCGGCAACTGTAACATTGTATGCCTCGCCCTGTTCTATTATCCTATGAGCTTTTTATGGTGTGATCTGGCTGTACTGCACACAAAACAAAACTTTTCACTGTACCTAGGTAAATGAGACAATAATAAATCAAATCAAAATTTAGTTCAGATTGAACCCTTCTGACCCTTCAGGTCCCACTTTCATAGGAACTAGTCCAGCCTGAACAGAAAAGCTTTGTCTCATGTATCATCTCTTCATGCATGCTTTCATCTGCCTTAACTTCCTACCTTTACACTCATTCACATATGGCATAAGAATTAATATAGAAATTACTATTGTTGCAGTTTTGCTTCCCTGTTTTTTGTTTCTATTTTCTTTCCTAGTTCCATAAAATATTCCCCCAAGATTTTGTCCACCCTTTATATCATTGGACTGATATGGAACCTGACCACAGGTTATCCATTCTTCCTCTCATAACACACTGCATCTGATCAGTAGTGTAATAACTTCAAAGCTTGGCTCTGTTAGTTAGCTTATAAAACACAATTATTTAATACAGCTAATAACATTTATTTACAGAATACGTTACATGGTTTTTATGTGTCTAGCTCCCCAATTCAACTGCTGGGGAAGTCTCCACTGCTCATGCAGATTCCACACTCTGTCCTTGATTGAACTAGTAGATCACATGACTTCTCTCTCACAGTGTATCCTCGAAGGGGCCCACTGCTACAAGTAGCATTATTGGGTCTGGCACTAGGAAGACAACGTGCCATTCTGGATTCATGCCTGTATCCCCAGAAATGCTATCTATTTCCTTAACTATAGAATCCCCAATTTGAAATCTGCGCTCCCAGCTGCAGCCTGTTGTACAGCTGAGACAAATATGGCACTATGGAGTTAGTTCTTACTTCACGACTTAAGGAACCATGCTCTCGTCAGCAATATTCGGGGCTCAATAGTGCTTATAGAGTGCAATGCACCAAGATTCCTTCACTACCTCCTTGGTCTTCCGTGACAGCCTGGTGACCATTCATTCCCTTTGTACCTGCACTCCCTTAAGCTATGTGTTGACCACATCCAGAACAGTGTTATCTACAAAATCACAACCTTGCAGATTTACTAAAGTGACACAAGTGCCACTAAATGTCAGAGCTAGAACTGCAGTAGTTGATAACAGTTACTATAGTTGTCAAGAACAAAAGAGCACCTTGGAGTTTCCACAAGAAAGACAATGTGTATTCCACTGGACTAAGAATGCCTGCCATCTCTCTATTTAGTAGATTAACCAAACCTAACAGAAAGCCCTCACCATTTAACACCCCCGCGCTCATTTTTTAAAACTTGCTCCCTGATATCCTCACTCTGCCTGCTGCTTTACCTCAACTCCTTCAGTGATGCACTCCTCACTCAGAACCATCTCACTATCAATCAGCTGCTTGCTACGCAGGCCTCAGTTTTCTTTGGCCGGTTTGTTCTCACAGTCGCTTTTACCTGTTAATCTCTGATTGCTTTTCCTCAGGGTCAATCTACGTTCTAACTACTTTATGTACTTTAGATAGTTATGGTGATCTTACACAGAATTGTGTATCAAGTATGTGGTACAGAAATAGATCATTCAGCTCAACAGCTCCACGCTGAGATCTGTGTTCCACTTCAACTTCTTCTTGTTCCTACTCATCTAAATCTATCATTGTAACCCTTGATTTCCTTCTCACTCAAATACTTATCTACCTTCCCCTTAAATGCATCTTAATACTCAGCTCAGCTACCCCCTATGATGGTAGGCTCCATGTTCTCTCGGTAACACTGTTTCTTTTCATTTTTCTGATTGCTTTCTTGTCGGCTACTTTATATTGATGGTCTCTAATTTTGCTCAATCCCATTGTTGTAAACACCCTATGTTTATATTATCAAAGCCTTATACAGTTTTAAAGACTTTGATTAGCATGCGCCTCAATCTTTTCTTTTCAAAAACAAGAGAAGACACAGCCCATTCCTCCTTTCCTGATACCCTCACAATCCTGGTA
>JAHRHZ010000069.1:23639470-23673332 GCA_024137785.1 Ginglymostoma cirratum | reverse complement strand
GTGTTCATCCAGCCCCATGCTTGTTATCTCGGATTCTCCAGCATCTGCAGTACCTTTTATCTCCTTCAACATAATTCCTCTCCTGTTTAATTCTATTCTTCTGGCAATAAACCTGGAATTGGTTTTCTTTAAGAATTCCTTTTATCTTATTACCTGTGTTGCAACCTCATGATGTTTTCCATTCATGCTTCCAGATTCTTTCACTCATTTACATCTTTTAAATGTTATTTTCCAAGTGATTGGAAACTTTCTTAATTTTTATCTTGCTATGTGTGTTAGAATCCATTTAGTATATTCATATCTATTATGCAATATCACTTATTAATATCTATTATTAACATCACTTTGTAATTTGGTCCAGCCCTTTTCCCTAAGTGACAAACAGGCTGAGAAAGCTTGATTGAGCTAGGGGACTTAATCTAAATGGGAAGTTGCATTCGAATCTATTAGAAATCTTTTACATTAAAAATCACTTTACAAAATCTTAATATTAAGTACCCCTCTAATTTGATGTTATGACAAGTTTAAGAATCCTGTCTTTGATTCTAACTCTACGTTATAACTATAAATCGTAAAGGACTGTGATCCCAGCACTAATCTTCTGGGGCCTCAGTTTCACATTCCACCATTCTGAGTAGCTGCCCTTTATCTGAATATGATGTTTCCTGTCTTACAGTCAACTACATATTCATTCTGTTAATTGTCTCCTGACTTTTCATGTCCTGATCTTAATCATGTAGTATTTTACTGAAAGCGTTTTGAAATCTCAACATATGGTGACTACCATATTACCTTCTCTGCTCTATTTCATCTTTTCAAAGAGTTCAGTGTGATTTATCAACCACAATGTTCCATTTGGAGAACCACATTGGTTTCTCAAAGTTTATCTAATTCCTCTCAATTTTTAACAATCATTAATATTTGTAACAGAGCATCTGATATCTCTTCTTTCACTTTTGTGAATTCAATGCATTTGGATAAAAGTTCATCCTCCTTAAGACTGATTCATTTATTTAATTTTTCCCTTGTTTTTAATATTAATACAATTCTATCAAATGATCTCATATCGTCCTGATCCACATCTCAGTAAATACTGAAGCAAAACAATAATTCAATACTTCTGCCATTTCGCTATTGCTACCCTCAATTCTGTTCAGTCTGTCTGAATCTGATCCCAACACTTCTTAAAATTTGAAAATGTATAACATTTTACTTTGTTTTATATTCGTCGATAATTTAACCTTATATTCATCTTTGCCTTCCTGATAGATTTTTTTCTTACTTCTAACCCAGTCTCATCATATTTACAGTTATCATACGTTTTTCCGAAACATATGAATGATGCATTCCTTATCTCTAAATTTTCCCTTATGTCTTTATTCATTCCACATTGCTTCATTAATGCTTGATTTGTTCTTGTTCTTATTTTCTAATAGAATATATAATGAGCTCCATTGAATACCGTTTCCTATTGTTGTTCCACATTATCGCCAGTCAATATAGTTGCCCAATTTATCATCGAAACTAGCTCAGCCCACAAAAATAAGTTTTATTCAATCGCTGATACCTGTTTTTGTTATGCTTATATCCTTCCAAATTATGGTTAATAATGTATAAATATTACCACTATTGTCTAATTATTCTGCTACTTCTTTTAACCTAGTTCATTCCCCGTTACTAGATCTCCTGCTGAATCCTCCTTTGCTGGGCTACTTACTTAATGAGTTAGAAAGAAACTCGGTACTTATTGCAGGAGAAAACATTCTCTTATTCCACTTAGCAACTGAAAGAACTGTGGATGCTGTAAATCAGGAACAAAAACAAAGTTGCTGGAAAAGTTCAGCAGGTCTAGCAACATCAGTGAGGGAAAAAACAGACTTAACGTTTCGGGTCCAGTGACCCTTCCTCAGTTCCTCAGGATCCGAAACGTTAACTCTGTTTTTTCCTTCACAGATGCTGCCAGACCTGCTCAGCTTTTCCAGCAACTTTGTTATTGTTCTTATTCCATTTACTTCTTTCTTCTGGCCAATTAACTTCAAAGTAGCTGAAATTCACCACAGTTATTGCTCGATTGATTATTACTCGTTTCCCTAATTTCTTTGCATCTTTCTTTCCACCTTCTGGCCAATGTCGAAGGGTTGTACTGTCGGCTACATCTACTAGTGATCTTTTATCGAATTTTATGTCTATGAATGTGGACACTATTTCTGTCTCTCTGTTAGGCGCGTTTTGTTGCACTATTGCTATTATGTTATTTTTTATTTGTTCACAGGATGTGGGCATCACTGGCAAGGCTACATTTGTTGCCTACCCTTAATTGCGCTCAGAAGGTGAAAGAGAAACACATTATTTAACGCTGCACTCCTTGCAGTGTAGGTACACCCATACTGCTATCTATAATACGTTCAGCCACTCCAACTGCCCTTTCTCCTTTTTCATTTATAGTTATGCTATACTCTTCAATATTTAACTCTTAGTCCTAAATATTCCATAGCCACGTGTCAGTAATTTTCAAGGTGTCTGGATTTCCACAAAATGGTATTTTCATTAGTTCTACTGTTTCGTTATTAACACTACTCTACATTGCAATACAGACAGAAGTGTTGAATAGTTATTGATCTTGGCAGTCTCCCAAGGTGCACACCTTCACAGATGTTAGTCTTCAATACACTTCAGCTGATATTAAGGAACCCTGAAAACAGCAAAAACTATAGGCTCTGACGACATCCCGGCTGTAATAATGAAAACCTGCAACTCCAGAACTAGTCGCGCCCTTAGCAATGTTGTCCCAGTACAACTCAAAGCAGGCATTTAGCTTACAATATGGAAAATTGCTGAGGCATGTTTGACCCAGAAAGAGCAAGACAAATTGAACACTGTTATCTACCATCCAGAGTCTACTCTCAATCATCAAGGAAGTGGTGGAAGGAATCATCAGCAGTACTTTTAAGCAGCACTTACACAGCCACAGCCTTCTCACTGATGTTCACTTTGGATATTGCCAGGGCCACTTAGCTGCAGATCTAATTATACCCTTGGGCCAAACATGAACGAAAGAGCTGAACTCAGAGGGAGGTGAGAGTGGGTACTGTTGCCATTAAAATAATGTATGACTGAATGTGGCATCAAAGAGCACTGGCAAACTTGAAATCAATGAAAATCCAGGGATTGGGGGATGGGGGTTGATTGTAATTCTACACTAGCTGGAGATATACCTGTATTACAATTCTGACAAAAGGAGTGTGCCAGTAGCCCCACTATTTCATAAATAATACCAAAATTAAAAACATTATATTCAAGTACCAACTCAATTACTATGCTACTATCATCTAAAACAAAAGACACTTTCTCCAGGTTTTCTCAATAAACTCAAAACTAGATGATTTAGTGAGAGCAAGCTTGCTTTTAAGTAAGTAACTAAGCTACCATGTAGATGTAAACTATATCCATCTGATCCCAAGCACTCACATTCATACACAAACAAGGCAAAAAAACACAGCTGTGAAAAGATATTATGGGTTTTAAAAAAGGGCTAAAAAGGTACAGCACCCCTGTAGGTCAAGGATATAAATTTGGAAGGTATTGGGTTGACCTCTCACAGCTCCCTTGATTCCTGTTGATGAGGTCTGATTGCTGACGATCATTGAAATAATAGAAGGTTCTTCAGACCAGATCACAGATTCAGATGGGAAACAAGTTAGAGTACTGAGAAAAGTTTGAAAAGTTTCACACAGTGTTTTAAAATAACTAAATTTTGATAGAGTGTCATTCCTTTTATTAGTATGTCTTCCTAGACTGTTGGAGTCACTGGAAGTATATTATTATCCTTGATTGGCCTATGGGCATTTAACAGTCATCCACACAGGTTGGGATTGGAGTCACGTGTAGACCTGACCAGATGGGGTTTGAAGGGCATGAGTGAACCAAATGGAATTTGACTATAATTCTGCAGATTTAATTGACATTTTCTGGTGCTCTACCAAAATCATCAGCCTTCTTCAATCCAGTTTTACAATTTGGGATTTAAATTCACAATCTTGGGGTGCATTCAATAAACATTATCATCACATTTCCAGTTCAAAAGTGGAGATTGGAACTGGTCTGTTTCTGCGATTAAGAATAATTTATTTGTTTTGTAAATAGGGACACAAGTCCTTTGTCCTAGAGGCTAACAAATTTAAGTCAAGAATAAATAGGTGACTGGAGCAATCTAACTGGAATGTTAATATACCTGAACTAACTCATTTTGAGATGTTCAAATTCAATTATTCTGATGATTAAACAACTAACAGCAAATGTTTGCAGGATGACTGCAATTTTTTTCATTCCTCGGAAGTCAACATCATTGGCAAGGCTAACATATTTTAGTGTATCCCGGCTTGCTCTGAGAAAGTGGAGGTCATTCTTTTTGAACCCCTGATGTCCATGTGATAAGAGTCCTTCCTCAATCCTGTTAGATAGGGAGTTTCGAAATTTTGACCCTGTGACAATGAAAGAATGACAATCTATGTCTAAATCAGAAGTGACTTGGAGTGGATCTTGGAGGTGACGGTATGCAGGTGCACCTGCTGCTCTCGTTCTTTTAGTTTGCATGAATTTGGGAAGTACTGTTAAAAAAGTCTTGGAGAGTAATTGCAGAGAATCCTGCTGATATTCCATTCTGCAGCTGTGGTGCCCTGGTGACAGAATGAGTGAGTGTTTAGGCTGGTCCATCAGATGCAAATCAAGTAGGCTACATTGTTGTGAATGACGTCAAGTTCCCCGAGTGCTTTTGCAGTTGTACCCTAGCAAGCAAATGAGGAAGCTTTTATTAAACTCTTCAGTTGTGCCTTGTAGGTGGTGGAAAGGCTTTGTGGAGCTATAACAAGAATTGCTTGCAGTACCTCTTTGACCTCCACTATTAGCCATTTTTATAGCTGAACCACTTGACGGTCTGGCCAAAGGCAACTCCCAGGATTCATTAAGAAAGGTTCACTCTCATCTCATTTCTGGAATCTGTCATGTTTATGCTTGTACCTATACTGCCATGAGCCGTGGAAATGAGTGGTCATGGAAGAATGTAAAGAGAACATCAGTGAGCAGTTCTGAAGAAGGATCACTGGACTGAAAATCTCGACTCTGCTTTCTCTCCACAGATATAGCCAGACCGGCTGAGTTTTTCCAGCAATTTCTGTTTTTGTATCAGATTTCCACCATCCACAGTTCTTTGTTTTATGCTATAAGTGAGCAGGTTGTTGGTGCACATGTGTTGATGCCCCATTCTAATACTTTGCTGATGATTGGGATTAGGTTGATCACATAGGTTGAATTTTCCCTGATTTTTGCAAGCAGGACATACCTGGGTCATATTTTGCATTGTTACATAGATTCTAGTGTTGTAAGCTGTACTAGAACAGCTAGCCTAGAAATTTGGATAGATCCAGAGCATGGCTCATTATTACTTTGCTTGACAAGTTGGTGGGCCAATAGTCTTAGCTTCATTGAATATGCTCAGTCATGCCTTGATGCCATATTGAATTTATTCAATTAGCATAAGGTGATAATCTATGATGGTGGTGGAGACCCAGAATTTTATGAACATCTGATAAAATAATGTTTAAAGTTTCTTCTCAATATATGAGTTCTGTTATGCTTCCAAGTTGCCATGGATTTCAAACATATTATAACCTGGAAGGTATTCACAAAAATAAATCGCACCTTGTTCTCAATTCTTACTAGAGATATGAAATCCATAGAACACTCAATTGCAACATCATATAGAGTTCCATACCATGAAGATCTACAAATTGCTTTTATTTCAAGACATCTCATTTACTGAGTGATATAAGAAATTTGAAAAGGCATTTCTCTTTTTGTGGAATGATTCTGTCTTTATATTTTCAGTATTACATTTTTCATCTCTTAATGTTGTCTAATAAAATAAAATGCAAAATAAAACTATTTGCAGACAAACCCTTCTGTTAACTTAACCTGAACGTTTGCATCTTTCAGTACACTGAAGAGGACCTGGAGAGGAACCAGCTTCCAACTTATACAGATATTAACACCAAAGGCCTGACGTCAGGGTGTCTGTTGTATTCTGGACAGCTTCAATCAGAAAATTGAAAATTGGAATTCTATATCCCTAGAAACTAGAAATATCAATAAAGTAACAAAGTTGGCTCGAGTCTATGCCAAAACTCCAAGGAATACCAATCTGCATGGAATCTGTTAAATATTCTAGTATATTTTGAATAATAATGAATGAGTTCTAAACAAAGATTGCCATGAGTATTTTTTAAAATCATTATCCAGTAGTCCAGCAAATGTGAGTTGGTCCAATAATGTTATTGTCCATCAAGACATGCTCTTCCCCAACTTGGGATGACATCTCTGGTGTGTGTTTGTAAGGATGTTGATTTACGAGTGGCACATCCTCCACATTAACTTCATGTATGGCCAAAGATGTTCTCCGTGACTTATTTGCACAAAGAGATTTATGAGCCCACAATAGCTTTTATAAGTCACTTTAGTTATTTTCTAGGAGATAGCATAATATTCCTTCTTACTTGTCAAGCACCCCTGTATTATCCAGTCCAATTATTGGTGGGTTGACTTTAGCATTTTCAATATCTGATCAGTTCTAGAATCATGCTGATATTTCTGTTTCACTAACTTCTTTCACTGTTGTATGTATACTTTTGTCCAGACTATATTTTAAAATATTAAAATGACACACGTGCTGATATTGTCTCCTGTCTGGTGTACTCACTCCATAATTCACATAATTGAGTTTCTTTTGGATATGATCCAGTGGTTCCCTGCGACAAATAACAGTAATAAACCCTTCCTGTCAGTGACAAAATGCTATCCCTTGACCTTTTTATCAGCATTAGTTTTCATGGATTTTTGAGCATGCTTGAAATTATTTTTGGTCAAGTTAAACACTCAGATTTTCCAAAAGGTTTCACATCATAGGTCAGAAGGGTGGCATGGTGGCTCAGTGGCTAGTACTCATAGTGCCAGGCATCCAGATTTGATTCCACATTTGGGCGACTGTCCGGGTGGAGTTAGTATATTCTCCCTGTGTCTATGTGTGTTTTCTCTTTGCGCTCTGGTTTCCTCCCACAGTTCAAAGATGTGCAGGCTAGGTGGATTGGCCATGCTAAATTGCCCATGGTGTCCAGGGATGTGCAGGCTGGGTGGATTAGCTATGGGAAATGCAGGATTACCGGAACAGGGTAGAGTGGTGTGTCTGAGTGGGATGCTCTTCAGGGGAAGAGTCTGTTCTGAGGAAGGGTCACTAGACCTGAAGCATTAACTCTGAATTCTGTCCACAGATGCTGCCAGACCTGCTGAGCGTTCCCAGCAATTTCTGTTTTTAATGCTCTTCACAGGGTCGCTGCAGGCTCAATGGGTCAAATGGCCTACATTGCACACTGCAGGGATTCTAAGTAGTTTCTGTCCTTTGATTTATAAATGTTCCTTTTAACTAATTTAAAAGTCCTCTTATTTCATGCCCATTTCAGTTCAAGTGGATTGAACCTTATTGCAAACAATAACAAGGGAATCCCTTTATCACAACCATTACGTCATTTATAACAATAAGCTATATTCATGGCTTTAAAGATTGGTGCCAGCTTTTCAATACTCCTTAAGATTGTGGATGATATGTTGAAGACATACATGGCTTTATTTCATTATTTCTTTGAATATTTGTGACTAACAATTTGAACGTTGATTTGATTGCATTTCCTTAGATAATCCATTTCTTCTAAAAACATTTAGAATTAACTTTTCAACTACCATTTTTGCCAAAAGTACTGCCTCAGGAAATTTGTCAAGCCATCCATAATTTAGTCAGATCCTAATAATATTAATTCGTTCTTCAAGAGATTTCAAAAATAGAGTCAGATAACTCAAATTCAAATAATTTTCCTTTTATACGCATTCTTCCTACTCCTGTCTAATTTTATAGGCCTGAGATATAGTCATAGCACAGTCAGATAATAATTCAGGATGCTCCACCTCTTTTACATCTCAGCCTCTTTTACTTCTACTGTTTGTTCCTACACATTCAGTAAGGCCAATATTTTTGAACTAGCCAGATCATCCCTCAAGTTAAAACTGATGCTTTCTGTGCAGACTTGTTTTACTGCCCAACTTTTCCACTTACAAAGTCACTCTTTAATCCTATTCTATATCATGAGACCAGTTTTAGCCTCTGTGTATCAATAATTTTTTTGTTCTTCATTAGCCCCTCTGGAAGATAAATTGTATCATCATTAGAATTTATAAACATGACTTGGATGAAGGGATCAAAGGCATGGTAGCTAAGTTTGCTGATAACACAAAGATAGGTAGGAAAGTGAGTTTTGGAGATGACATAAAGAGCCTACAAAAGGGATATTGATGGTTAAGTGAATGGGCAAAAATCTGGCAAATGGAGCACAATAGAGAAAAGTGTGAAATTGTCCATTTTGGCAGAAAGAATAATAAAAAAGCGTATTATCTAAATGTTGAGAGATTGCAGAGCCCTGAGATACTGAGATATCTCGGTGTCATTGAGCATGAATCACAAAACATTTGTGTGCAGGCACAGCAAGTAATCAGGAAAACTAATAAGATTTTATGGTTTAATGTCAGGGAATTAAATGCAAAAGTAGTGACGTTATGCTTCAGTTATACGGGGCAATGGTGAAACTGCATCCGGTGTACTGTGTACAGTACTTGTCACTGTACTTTTCCAAGAAAGCTAATGCAGTTCACAGAGGTTTACGGGACTAAGTCTTGGAATGAATGGACCGACTTATAAAGAGTTTAGAAGAGTCAGAGGTGATTTTATTGAAACATGTAGGATTCTGAGGAAACTGATCTGCGTGGATATTAAAAGCATGTTACTGGGGATTACAGTTTAAAAATAAGGGAGCACCCATTAAAACAAAGATGAGGAATTTTTTTTTTCTCTCCAGAGTGTTGTGAGTCTTTTGAATTCCTATTCCCGAAAGGCTGTGATTGCAGAAACTTTAAATATTTCTTACAGCAGAGGTAGATAGATTCTTGATTAGCAAGCAGGTGAAAGATTATTAGGGATGTGCAGGAATTAGAATTTTTGTTAAAAGCAGATCAACCATGATCTTACTGAATGGTGGAGCAGGCTTGAAAGGCGAGTGGCCTACTCTTGCTCATTGTTCATATGTTCATAGAATTAGTGACTAACTTGCTCAAGTGTCTTTCAATATGTTTATTGGTTTACCTGATTAGAAGAATGAGGGAATACCTCTCCCTTTGAAAGAAATATTTAGAACTGCCAATGGGCTGAATCTTTTTAGGTATGACCACAGAACAAATTATTATATTGTCTGGAGCCATCTCGACCTTCTTAGTAGGATCTGAGGGAACACACTTCACATGCTGCAGATTAATTACACATTTTTTTCAATACACTCTTTTCTGAGAATTCCTTAGTTATTCCTATGACTGCAATTTGTCTCCCATTTAATTTCCAGCAATGAGCTCTAGTATGTCCAGTCTTAACAGAATGTATGCATTATCACGCCTGGTTTTACCCTTCCTCCTCTTGCAGTCATCCTGTAAATGAGGTGGCAGCTGAGAGATGTCGAACAGCTTACATTACATCGAATGAACGTGGACATGGGTGAACACGCATCACTCATCAGCACACTGATTTTCTTGGGCTAGCCAATTTGGCCCTCAGTATCCACTTTGTTTGAGGTAAATAGACATTAATTGACTTTAATTAGTTATATCTAAGTACAATTTTCAGAAACCACATTTTTTTCCTCCATCGGTCCTTTGTGCAAGAAACTGTTTATCCATTTTGTGACTTCATTAGATTGGTATACTCAATACAGTTCAACAGTAACTCTCTCAGAACCATTACCTTACACAACATTTCTGCCAAGCTTTTCCCCTCTGTTCACAATTAAACATTCATATATTTAAACAACTTTTGCATTTATCACTACCCCATCTCTCATCAAGTCTCTGACTTCATGAGTGTAGGTGATGTGGAAGTTTCACAATTTGCCAGAATGTATTTCATTTTGACTTTGTAGATTGGTGGGTGTTCAGTTTGAGGACAGTTGAACTTGATGCTGAACCTACGCAAGTCATTTATCTGCTGAGGAACTTTTACTCTTGGGCGTTCTTCATGGAGCACGTCTTTCCTGGTAAATCCAGTAGTTGGTCTATTACCTTATTTGGAAGATGCTTATTCTCTAAAATCTTATTTGCAGGTGAATGCTTCTGTAGCTCAGGTAGTTGTTCCATAATATCATCTGGATGACAGATAATTTCTCCTAGGAATGAATCTGTTATCTCTTCCTTTGGAATTATATTGCTTAATATACTTTCTAACAGTGTTTTCTAACAGTGGTAGACCATTTGCATTGACCTCTTTGCAAAAGTAACCACTTGCTTTTTTTGCTTCTCTGTAACTGTGAGCCATGTCTGCACAATTTCTGCAAGTGAACCTATGGTTTTCAGATGTAGCATTCTTTTGTTACAACTAGGCATTTTCTGAACCTGTGAGGCTATGTTATTCCACAGCACTGGCAATAAATCTTAGTATATTCTGTTTAGCTTACTTTCTGTGTTTGTTTTTCACATGCCTTAAAGTATCCCTATCTTAAGGTGAATAGGTTTCATTGTTCATCTGAGAGGGAGAGCTGCTCTCCTCTTCCCAGGATTTGTCTATGAGTCTTTCTGGTTTCTGTTCCAAATGACATGGGCAGCTCAGGGGCAGTGAGCAGGAGATGATAAACAGTAACAAGAGGGTCAGGAGAGAGAAGTGGAACATGGCAAGTAGGAAGAGGGGCAAAGGAGAGGGAAAAATAGTGGTGTTTATAAAGAGACCGACCATGCACAGTCACAACACAGTTCTTGTTACAAGCACAGTAACCATACCACAATGAAAATAAAAGGTACACTATTTGAATAACTCCTGTTGTTTGCAAACTACACAAACTTGAATCATACTTGAAAACTTTCAGTTAACCTTGCTGAGATGCAAAAATAACTTTGAGTTACGCCCTAATACAATAGTCTGATCAAGAATCAGTGCAGACTAGATTGTTTTTATAAATAGCTCATTAACTGGTTTTATGAATAGCTAAACAACCAACTAATAACAGACAAATCCAAACAATGAAACCCCTGGAAGTTAGTTTGAATGCGAATGATTGATGTTTTGATGGAATTGTCGAATTCCCTGATAACAGGGAACGAAGTGTGATTAGTCAAAGAAATGTGATGTAAAAGTCTGGTTAATCAAGAGTAGAAGTTATGTGAAAAGGCTATAGAAACCTGTGGAAGGTGGACAATGCAAGCGTGTGCTTTCACTCCATCATTTAAATAAAGAACTTGACACACCATTGAATATTTTATATTAAAAATGTTTATTAATCAAGTCTATCAATATAACACCCAGATTCATCTCTGAAAAAGGCTATGAAGGGTATGTTTCTGAAGGAAGCCAGTGCAGCAAGCAAAAAAGTGAAACTTCTGAGTATAGATCCATTTTTAACACTCTTGGGTAGAAAAATTATGAAGACGTAAATCACTGAGAAGATATAAGAAAGATGAAGTTTGTGCGTGCCAGGTGTACTGCTCATTCTGGATTCATAATCATTATTTATCACAGTTGTACGTTTGTGGCTCTGTAACTATCGTGTGACACATATTTTATGAATCAACTTGCTCAAACACATTATGTCGCATGTCCAAAAATGGTTGGAGTTGAACCTAGACTTCCCACCCCAAAGGTAGGGACACAACTGCTACACCATAGGAGTTGCACGAGAGTGTGTTATAAAAATCTATTTTTAATCAATCTGTTCAGATATGCTATGACACACTACCAGGACAGTTGGAATTGAGCACAGACCTTCTACCCTAGAAATAAGAACACTGCCACCACCCCAGAAGATTCTGATTTGTGTACGATAAATTATTCTTAAATCAACTTATTTGGGCATGTTACAACACACCTCTTTGGCAGGTGGGACTCAAACCTGGACTGTCTGACCAAAAGGTGGAGCCATCCTGCCTTAAACTCTGATTGAACACAAAATACCCATCATATTGTTTGCACTCTTACCCTGATTGATTGGATAATTGTTAATAACAATTGTATTTAAATTATCAACAAATATCCCAACCAACCTGATAAAAGATGTTATGACACACTGCTGGAGCCTGGAGCAGGTGGGATGTGAACTTGGGTCACAAGGCACCCCCACTCAGGGAAAAAGTATTGGTTGAAATACTCACCAAAATATTCTGCAGCCTTTTTAATGAGGGTAATGTCATAGTAATGGCAGTCAACTGTTTACCAATATACTAAACACTAAATCCTGACATCTAGCTTCAACTCCTTTCCCAAAATGGCATGTTACCTTAAACTGGCCTTTCACCTAGACGTCATAGGTTCTTTGGTGTTTATAGTGAACAGCAAAAGTCACACCCTCAGTAGGTAACGTTGATTTGAACAACAATAAAATCTTTCACTATATTTTATGATAAATTGAATTGCGCATAGAAAGGAATTTCCATATTTGTTGATTCTGAGTGAATTAAAACACTTTATAGCAAATGATTTGTTCCCAAACATTGTCAGTCAACACTACCCATAGTATTGCAAAACAGCAATTTCACTGAGATTCATCAAGATCTGTCATCTGCTGAACAAACATTTCTTTTAGAGACAGCCAGAGAGTAATTGATTGGAGTTGTGTGCAAATGACCATTGAAGCATGAGCTGCCATAGACTAGGTTTCATAATGCAGAGTGTTGTCGAGAAGATTGTGGTACAGTAAAAGCAGTGGTTTGCAGTCTGTGCAAGAGGACGCCTTCAACTGCATCAGGATGGCCAAATGGTATGAATTCAGATTTCCTTCAATTAATTGCATTATGGTCGCCGAGCTTACAAATCTAAAAATATTTAAAACTGAAATAATTGAAATCAGAACTTGTATTATCCTCAAGTAGTAATTGTCTGTATTCACAATTAGCAATACTTGCAGTTCAAAATACATTGTACAAATCTATACAAATGCCAGGTACAACCATGTCAATATATATAATTTTAATGACAAGTGGGAAACATGAAACACAGAGATTTTTCGTTAGAGGCAACGTACATTTCATTATTCACAAATCTTTGGCTTTTCTTCTGGGACGTGGAGAGAATGGTTATGTGGTTTTTCTAAACACAAGAATATCAGGTGCATTTGATGAAATTAAACAAATTGACATGATTTGTATTGTTGGCCTGTGGCAGAGCAACCACACTGTCGACTGATTCCATCAAACCTCTTCAATTCTGACACATCTGATAAATGATTGTAGACATTTACACAGCAAAGTGAAGAAGAGGGCTCCATGAACATCCTGACATCAGTGTTAGAGGGGCACAGCATTTCAGTGCACAAGACAAGGATGGAGCATTTGGAACTGCAGGAACACGAATAGGTCATTCAGCTCCTCAATCTTGTTCCACTATTCAAGGAGATCATGGCGGGTCTGTGGCCTAACTCTATAAACCTGCCTTTGGCCCATATCCTTTTCTTAGCAAAAAAATCTATCTCAGATTTTAAATCAACAACTGATCCAGCATCCACCGCTATTTGTGGAAGAGAGTTCAAAACATCTACCACCCTCCGTGCTCTCTAACACCTCTCCTGAATGGCCTGGTCCTAATTCTCATACTTTTCATCCTAGTTCTCGAGTTCCTAACTGAATGGAAATAGCTTATCTTCATCAATCTTGTCTTTTCCTGTTAATATCTTCAACACTTTGATTAGATCACCCATTAACCTTTGGGTTGCAGAGAAAACAGACCTAAATTTGTGTAATTTCACCTCATAACCTGATCCCTGGATTCCAAGTATCATTTTTTTAAACTTATGTTGTACACCCTCCAAGGCCTAACAGATCTTGCCCAGATATGCCCAAAGTCCATCTCGTCATGAGATCGCCAGTATCATTCACACTTTATCATGTACTTACACTACTTGATAAAGAAATGGCTAAAAGCACTGGATACTGTAAAGCCATGTGCTCTGACACCACACCCCATCTACAGTATTGAAGCCTTATGTTCTAGAACTAACCTCATCCTTATACAAACTTGTCCAGTACAGCTGAAACACTGCCAATCTACCCAACAATGTGAAAAATTGCCCAGGTAGTTTCCTTGTTCACGTAAAGCAGGGCAAGTTAATCAGAGCCAATTAACACCCCATCAATTTACTCTTGATCATGATGGGATATATTATCAGTAGTGCCGAAGAGCAGTACTTACTCACCAATAACCTAATCACTGATGTTCTGTTAGATTCTTTCAGGACCACCCAGGGCCCTTGATACGAAGGCAGCATTTTATTGAGTATTGCATGAAAGAGCTCTAGTAAAACTGGAGTCATTGGAAATCAGAGAAAACTCTCCACTGGTTGGAGCCATTCCGAGCAAAAAGGAAGATGGTTGAGTTTTTTGGAGGCAATCATCTCAGTTCCAGGACACCTCTGTAGGAGTTCCTCAGGGGAATGTTGTAGGTCCAATCATCTTCAGTTGTTTCATCAACAATTTTTTTTTGTCACCATGAGGTCAGAAATGGGAATGTTTGTTGATGACTGCACAATGTTTACAATAATTTGTGACTCTCACATATGAAAGCTTTCCATGTCCATACGCAACAAGCTTAGACAATATTGAGGCTTGGGCTGATTAGTGGCAAGGAACAGGCTCCACGAGGTATCAGGCAATGGCCGTCTTCAACAATAAAGTATCTGACCATCGCCCCATGATATTCAATGTCATTACAACTGCTGAATTCGTCATATCAACATCATGGACTCACAACTGATCAGAAATATAATTGACCATCCATAAAAACATTGACTATAAGAGCAGGTCAGAGGTTGGGAATGTTTTGATGTGCAATTCACCTCCTGCTAAATGCATCATCTTCTAAATACTCACCTAGCAACAACCCCTATCAGTCATGATCTACATCCGAAATTCATTGCATTACCTTACCCACACTCGCTTAACATTGCTGCAGCCTTGAACTGTACACATATCCAGCTGTTCAGCCGTGGCAGCCACATCAGTCAAGCATATTGCAACCCACTCACTGACACCCTTCACTATCTTTCTCAAGACAAATTGCTGCACAATCAGAGGAAGCTGGAGCTAACTAGATGGAAACAGGCCTGTTGTCTGCTTTGACCTGCATGGGGAAGACAGTGCTTGTCTTCATTAAAGTGGCTATTATTAAGGCTACAGCCTGCAATGTGGCCCAAACAATAAAACAAAGACAGAATCCTCCCTGGCACAGCCAGGAAGGACTATCCAATTTGCCATTTTTCTTCTTCTTCCTCCCTCTTCTACCTGATCAATGGCCATAATGATTACCCCAGACACCCCCACTCTGACACAGGAGTTGCAAACCATCATCATGACTCTTCATCGTCATGCCTTGCCCCACTTTTGGTGAGTCATACTTGGTCAAACTTGATCCTCATCACCCCTGTCACCCTGGACCTGCCCTGCCGTCTTCAACCTGCTATCCATCATCCTCATTCCTTTCTCTACCACCCTTCTGCTGTTTTGGCTATTCTCAACTCTACCAATCTCATTACTCATCTTCCCTCAATCATCTTGGATCTACTGTCGAACATTCTTGATCAGTTCACCAGTAGCAATTAACATTTTCTGCTTCTTTCCACTTCTTTCTTCTGTTACACAGGACTCTTCTTAGGATCAGTACTATCCAACTCCCTCCTGACTTCCCTGACAAGCCACTACTCTCTCCTGCACTGACATTCCTGTTCTCCCTGAACAGCAGTCTCCCTATCACCAGTCCAAAAAGATACCCCATCCAATAAAAGCTTTTCCTACTCATTTCAAAACCCTGGGAAGGTGATCTCACCAGCTACATGTCACCTTTGATCCAACTGTGAATCTGAAGGTGTGTTTATCAATTCCTGCCCACTTAACCTGCCACCCATTTGTCTTAATGAATATTCATGACATGTTACTACATTGAAAATAGATTTATGGTCCTCTTGTATCATAGTCGTAGTGTCCCTGCACCAGGGGACCTGGGTTCAAGTCTCACCTGCTCAAGAGGTGTGTATTAACATCTCTGAACAGGTTGATTAGAAAAAGGTTAAATGTAAAAAATAATTAAAATAGACTTCTCCTGCTTGCCATCAGGAACCATGACCTACTTTTAGTCTGCTGACAATTTAATTCCATCTCAACTTGAATCCTGTCATGGGGAAGTTGACATTTTACCCCTTGCTCAAACAAATGGCCCTGTTGCCTCATTTTCCACTCCTGAGTGGAGCATTAGATTCCACCCATTGTTTTAGCATCCCTAGGGACTTATCCACATATTTGCTGTCACAGCACAACTCACATGTGTATATGGTTTTCCACCAGAGTCATCGACCATACCATCAGTGAGTAGCTCTAGTTGTCCAGTAACCAGTTTCTGTCACATGGTTCAAACACCAATGGCACAGCAAGTTGCCACAGAAAACAGCTGCCAGGATACCAGCAATTGATCCGAATAATACATAGTACACACTAGCTGGGTTCTGAAGGAGAGGTATCCCAAAGTCCATCTTAAGGTTCATATGCAACACCCTCAAAGCAATATAAATGGCACCCTGCACCATGGGAATACCTGCAATTCTCACAATATTCTGCACTTGTGGTGCTCTAGGAATGAAATATATAATGAAATATATTCAGCACTCTGAATTGAAAGTTTTACTGACTTCCTTCGTACAATGGTGGATGGAAAGTTGCGAGAAGTTGCAAAAATCTTTAGCTGGATGAAAAGGCACATCAAAATTATGACCATGGTACTGTCATATCCACTGCCAACGCAGCCCCCACCCTGCTCTGAGGTTGTAGTTATGGCTGCAGCAGCTAACTGGTTTCATTGAGGAAACTCTTAGTGAAGTGAAGACACATTGTTATTTACTGAGGTTCAACTAGGAGAATTGCTAACTGAATAACTTGGACAGACATGAACACCACAGACAGTTCTCTCCTCATCCTCATCCTCCCTCCTACAGCAGCTTACTCTGTTCTGTGTGCCTTTTGATTATTTTTCCAGCCATATTCTATTCCAAGGGAAATGTTTAAACTATTTTTGCAAAAACCTTCAGCATCAGCCAAATGTCTCAAACTTTAGTAAGTCTAAGAAACACTTGAAAACACCAAGCTATTGTACAATCATAGTATAATATTCATTAGAAATAAGTATGCAATTAGCCTGAAATAAGTTGCTGATCCCTTGAAATAACTTGGTGGGTGATGTTGGCAGTGTCCCATCTGTGGTTGAATACATGTTAAATTGCGTATGTTTAAGAGATACCATTAACTCAAGTGTTCATGGAATCCCTATAGTGTGAAAGCAGGCTATTCGGCCCATCGATTCCACAGCGACCCTCCTAAGAGCATCTTATCCAGACCCACCCCATTCCTGTAATCCAGCATTTCCCATGACTAATCCACCTAGACTGCACATCCCAGGCACAATGGCTAATTTAGCATGGCCTGCACATCTTTGAACTGTGAGAGGAAACCAGAGCAAATCTACACAGATGCAGGGAAACTGTGCAAACTCCACATAGACAGTCAGCCAAGGGTGGAATCGAACTTGTGTCCCTGGCACTGTGAGGCAGTGGTGCTAACCACTGAGCCACAGTGCCAGCTGTGGAATGATGAACTTCAAAGTGTTAGTGCTTGTGTCAAATTGACATTAGAAGCTGATTGGTGACATAATCTGTCCATACTGCATACAGCCAGTAGATACTCACTAAGGTAAAGATAAAGTTACCATAGTCCCAGAGGACCTGAGGGCTGCTCTTGCATTAGAGTGAGACAACTGGTGGTGAGTTTAACCTGAAGGTCACCGCTTCTCAGGCAAGGGCCGAGGTTGTGAAGGCAAGACATTCATGGTAAGCTCAGCCAGTAAGGGAATTGAACCTGTACTGTTGGTGTCACTCTGCATTGCAAACTAGTATACATGTGCTAACTCCCGTCAATATGACATCTGTCACTGCTCACACCAGAATGGACACCATTTGGAACTCATTAGGTCATTGTACACTGATCAACAGCTGTCACGCATTTGAATTTTGTGCATTTGAATTCTTCAAGTGTGTGCTGATAAATATGGAACAGAAAATCTAGTCCAGTCTTTAATTGCAAATCGAACAGCTCAAAAGCTACATTACTCCGCAAAATGAAAGCAAGTCAGGGCTTGTCTTGTAGTTTTAGGCCCTTTGTTTCAAGTTACAGCAGATTAATGCTTTGGATTTTATCACAGCACAGAATCCAGACACTTAAATTGATTATTTAGTTGCATTGTATTTTCACTTTTCTAGCACAGGAGTGGCAAGTGGCTAATTACGAAACCTCAGACTTCTTTTATGTTTATAGTTCCAGAACATCAGTTAAGAAGCAGATGTCTCCTGTCAAAGGTAAGCATGTGGTTCTACATTCCGTTCATTTTATGCAAAGTGGCTTTCTTCTAACCACCACAGTATTCATATTGACTTTATGCTTAACCTGCTCAACAAATAATATTCTAAATCCATATCCTCCATGGGTTAAACAGCGCACCAAATGCACCTAGTTGCACTAGAACCATAAAAGATCATAGATTACCACTGAAGCCATTTTATCTGTCTTCTTTGCCTTTTTACCAACTTCAATTGTTTGCCTATTTAATCCGTGATCATTAAATAGAGAATATATTCTGAGACCCAACACATCATAAGTCATCCTTGATTTTGTTAAATCAGATCAACCTATTTGTGGCATAAATTAATATCTTGAGGATGTTAGAGTGCATACTTTTTAATTCAGAGAGGGTTGGTAAAGAAATATTCTGTGATTATTAAATTGTAGCACTAGACATGGCAATTTTCAGCAGTTGTACCTTCCAGCAGCAAGAACATAGTAACAGAATGGGACAAGTCAACACAATCTTTGACATTGAACTAAAAAAATTGCATGTGAACTAAAATAGAGGAAAGATTTCTTTAAAAAAATGTACTGCCTTGAGGCATGGTACTGATATTTTGAAACAAACAAAAACAACAACAGACAGCCTGCTGTTTGCAAACTGTGTTAGTGCCTCTTTCGAGTCTACTCAATTAGGTTATAGTTTAACATGAGTCGTATATAGCAAGAAAGTGATGCCCCCAGTTTTGAACCAATGTGAAGAAAGCCTTTTCCATCTCTCATCTTCTCCAGTTCCCCTGAAAAGTTATCACATTGAAACATCCTCTGCTTTTCACTATAGATACTGCCTGACATGTTGAGTGTTCCCACTTTTTAAATTTCAAATTTCCAGCAACAACGGCATCTCCCTGTTTTTGAAGAAATAAGTAGTCACATTAAATAGAAAGCATTTCTTAAATGTTTTTGAATTTTTAAATTGATGGAGATGGAAATTCTTTGGTAAATTATGCATTCTTCCTGCTGAATGTTCTTCAGTCAGAGAAAACAAAGAAGTTTTGATGATATCCACCGCACTGCAAAACTCACCTTAAAAATGCTGCTTTTTTTATTTTTAAAATGTTAAATATTTACATTGTTAACATTAGGAGTGGCTAGTATAGAGCATTATCTCAAAAGATAGTGCATGAAAACACTGCACCACTACAGATATGCAGTTAGTACACGCCTGCTCCTCTGCCACCACAAAAACGTAAGATAGAAAGCATTTTTGTAGTCTGTTTTTGAACGGTCACCAACAATTGCTTTCAAGCCTGTTATTTGGAATGCATGAGATCAGTTCAACTAGGTGGAGTTCGACACAAACTTAGCATTGGGGCCCTCCAATCCCCATTCTTATAGTCAAAGATCCTTATGTTTGCGTCAAATGAATGGACTACTCGGCTATTTAAAGGTCCATCTGAGTGATCCAGGCTCCTAACCCTCAGCTTCCTGCTTTGATATTATATTTAACGTGCCTGATGTTCAGACTCAAAGCCGACAGCTGTGTGTTAAATTTCTTTCCCAAACTAACAGCAGACCCAAGAATGCCACAAAGCTGGGAAGAACGATTAACTAGATTAGATATACTGCAGGACCTAATGAAGGTAGTGATTTAATCACAACATACAACAAGACACTGGTAAGATGTTGAATATATCCTGTACGAAACTGGGTGGCGAAAGTGATGGCACCTAGGATGGACAGTAACCCCATACCATCAATCCAAGAACGAGTAATAATTTGAGTAAAGCTAAAAGTTGGAAAATACATTGGGCTGAAATTCACATGTTACTTGAACTGAGTGACAAAATCTTGGATATAGCCAGGGCTTGGAACAGTCACTGGAAGCTACATAATAGAGTGTGTTTAATGTTGCACATATTGTGAGAGCATATAAAAATCATTGTCTAAGAATCCATTTGAATACATTTAACAAATTCTTCACCATCCAAACCTTTAACATTATGGTAATCCCAGTCTACGTTTGGAAAATTAAAATCCCCTATTATTACAACCTTATTATTCTCACATACATCTGAGATTTCTCTAGATACATTTTCCTGAATTTCCCTCTGACTATTAGACTAGTCAGAGGCCTATAATACAAATCCATCAAGGCGATCATTCCTTACTTATTTCTAATTTTAACCCAAATACTTTCACTGAACAATTTTACTGAAATATATTCTCCAGATACAGCAGTAATGTTTTCCTTAATCAAAAATGCCACTGCCCTTATTCTATTGCCTCCCATTTTTATCCTTCCAATGGCATCTAAAACCCAGAACATTGAGTTGCCAGCCCTGTCCATCCCTCAGCTAAGTTTCTGTAATATCTACAATGTCCCAATTCCCTAATTGGGTAAACCATTGGCTACTTTCTGTCTTGTTTCCTCCTTTTTATTATTTTCAACATTCATATCATTTCAAGAATCACGTTTACTTTCCTGCTTTTATTTTCCATGGAATACCAACTATGAGAAGTTGGCTTTCAATATTAGAAAACAGTGACACTTGCTGAAATAGGTGATAACTTCTCAAAATAATAGGTTATACAATTAAGGATCATTGTACCATTCTCAGTAGTAACATGTTCAGTTACTTGCTGCAGATAGTGACTTGTTGAAAGACGTAAACATTCTAATTAGCGTATTTTTAATTGTTTGCAGCACTCAGGAATTGCACAGATCTGGAGAAATCTGTTGCAACAATAGCAGTAATATTTAATAATCACACAGGTCCAGATGGAAAACTCAGTAAAACTCAGGCAAAAGACTTACTTTTGGCCCAGTTTCAGAGCTTCATTAAGGTAAGAATTTATATGAAGATGGTTCCACACATTATATTAGACACAGAAAAGACCTATGATCATTGGATTATTTAATTCAATAACAGGAGAAAGAGTTTACTCATAGGCATGATGATCCAGCTAAACACAATATTCTGTTAGTATAACCTGTTATTTGATCTTCAGGGAGTGTATTCATGGAAGGAGTAAAGCTGGACAATTTGAACAAAAACACTTTTCACAATTTATTCAGCCACTTTTCTGTGTAGCCTTGCATGTAACTATGAGGCCTAACTTCATGTCCATACAGGATTTACCAGGGATCGATGTTATGAGCCTGCTGCAGCATTTGGAAGCAACATAAACAAGGTGTATATCAAGCAATGGGTTCTGCTGACAACCTTGCCCCACTTGGAAAACGATCCCTGCATTCTTCATTGGTCTCTGTGTGCAAAAGTGTTCACGTTGAATGATGTGGTCAGTATGTCTGGGGCAGGGAGATGTACCGCACACAGTGAGACAATGCACTATGATTGCTGGGTATTAGGGAGCCTACAGGTCTGTATCCTATATATTGCACGGGTCTGTGTGTAAAGCCCTTGCCCTCTAAAGAGCCTCACATCAGTAGGTCTTGCAGCCCCTATTTTCACAGATCTAGATACTTACCCTGCCAACTCCAAGTGTGATCACGGCCAATTTCTGTGGCTCCCATTTCCATGGATAAGTTCCTAAGTCTTCTTCCAGCTGCAGTGGCCTCCCTTGAATCACACCCCCATCCTTCTTTCCTCTGGGTGTTTTGGATGGAGCTGATAGACTGACTATGAACCCCACCACTTGATCTATCTCGCTGGGTGGAAGTGCTCTGAAATCTGACGATGGCATATAGCCCAAAATGCATTTACCCTACCCCTGGACTAGCCACTATGTACCTCAAGATTTACCATGTCCCGCTTCCTGAATTGCAGTGGCACACACTCACTGACCGAGAACACTACAATTGGACATCTGACTGTGGCTAATCCCATGGTCTGGTATCCCTGACTGATAGGTGCCTCCATGGATCTGGACTAAAGTCTTTTTCTCCTATCACTGAAACATGGCCGCCTGCTCACAGCACATGCCATGTGATGCTATGTAAGCTCCTGGCACATGGTGCAGATGTGAACTTGATGTAGCACACTGGCACACGGCAACATGATGCCCCACTGACTGGGACTGCTGAGCAGCAAAGCCAGCTGCCCGGTTGTGTAGTTATGCTAATGGGCAGTGCAAGGCAAGGCAAGGCATGCCATGGATGCTGTGAGCAACCTCTAAGAGAAGGAGCAAGCAGCCCTGAAATGTAGTCTGGTCCAATACATGAGCTAAGTGTCCATCCCTGCACACAAAGTGTCCTTGCAGCAACTGTTCAATGCAAGTTACCAGTGCATGTGACATAAGTACCTCAGCTTCCAAAACATGCTATAAGTGGATCACAGAAGTTCCCTGAGGTTCCTGAAAGGTTTGAAATTATCGGATGTCAGATTCCATGGATGAGGGGTGCACGCAGTTGGTGCCCATGGGTCATTCCCTAAGGTGTTGTTACGTGGTGACAAACATGGAGGCTGTTCTCAGCAGCAGCGAGCTAAAGTCACCAGGTAACTGCCCAGATCTCCATGTCTGTATTCTCAGTGTCTAGTTTGCTCACAGTGGGTTTTATGATAGGAAGCAGCCTAATAATAGGTGAGATGTGCAGTTAATAAGGTCATTAACAAGAAATAGGGCAGCACAGTGCCTCCATGGTTAGCACTGCTGCATCACAGTGCCAAAGACTTGGGTTTGATTCCACCCTTGGGTGACTGTGTGGAGTTTGCACATTCTCCTTGTGTCTGCGTGGGTTTCCTCTGCGTGCTCTGGTTTCCTCCCACTGCCCAAAGATGTGTAAGTTAAGTGGATTGGCCATGCTAAATTGCCCATAGTGTGCAGGGATGTGTGAGATAGGTGGATTAGCCATGGGGAATCCAGGGTTACAGGGATGGGATAGGTCTGGGTGGGATGCTCTTCAGAAGGTCAGTGCACACTTAATGCGCTGAATGACTCGCTTTCACACCATAGGGATTCTATGATTCTAAATAATCTCCCTCAATAGGCACCTTATAACTCCCTAATGACAATCTTGCCATGACGTTTGGAGCTTAATTAAAAGATGCCATGAGTTACTCTTGACATTGAGATAGGGCCTCACTGGACTTTTCACGCAATTCTGCCATGTTTTTTCACTCTTACATATGTCATTCAGGCTATAAAGTTCTACCTACCATGTTGTTTTCTACATATAAGATCATTAAATAACTCAAAAATGATATAGTTGAAAAGTGAATGGTTCCTAAATGGAATAACAAACAAACCGCGCAAACATTAAGAGCTCTCTTTTTAGTATGCAAAAAGAAATGCATAATCAAAAATTATGTTCCATCAGTAATTTTAATGTCATATTTGACACATCAATATTTTCTGTAAGAAAAGGATACATTATATATGTCTGAGATCTTTATATATATCTGACTTGAATCTCTATTAAAATAAAACAGGTCTTGAATTATTTTTATGTCTGGAATATTAAAGCTTCATGTTTAAAAAATAAACATTTTTGGTTTAGAAATTGCAAATTAGAATGAATTACTTCGAGAAAGAGCTTTACTTCATCTGTTTAGTTTTATCCTCAGTTTAGAAGATGATCTAACCTTGCAATGAGCTCAAGTCTCAATCTCTTCTAAAATGCTGAATGCCATTCTAATTATTGTTAGGTGTCGCTTCAAAAATGGACCAAAGCGAAACAATTAGTGTAGTTCTAGACTACAATTATGTTGGGAACAACTATTGCCCACATTGGCAATTTATTCAAAAAGCTCTTCAAAGCAATTAAAGGATTCAAAATCAAGAATGAATCCAATTATAAATTTTCAAGCAATTTGTTAAAACCTCAGGGGAAATCAGATTATTATCCATATCACTGGTGGTACAGTTAATTGCATTTTTTTCACAGCCACGTAATTGAAAATAATTCAAACAACAAATAATTGATCTGTCTCTTTAAAATTCAAAAATTCATGGTCATGATGTAACTCTTAAAAAAATTAAAGTTACTATTGTGAAGGCTTGTTTTCAATAATCCAAAATGCCTGCCCCCATTTTTCTTTAGAATATCAAGCAAAATAATGATATTTGTTGGGTCCTGCAATCCCAGCTTCAAAAGCCACTTGAGTATGAATTTACATTGCAACAACAATTTTTCAATTGCATAAAAGCCAGGAATCTGCATATAAGAAAAATATTTCTGACATTGAAGAATAAGAATAGATTTGAAGATTCTTTTCGTCTTACTGATGTGACTAATAACAAAAATGTTCAAATAGACGTATGTAAAAATCCCAAAAAGTAATTAAATTTTGACTTAAACAGTACAATTGTGTTTCAAGAATTTGCCCTCAGATCACTATGTTACAAAGCTAAATGAAACAGGCTGGGATAAGCATGTGCAGAGACCTTTGTCCAAGCAAATATAGTGTGGGCAACTACACAATTTAGTGCTTTAATGCATAGGACAGAGACTTTCAGCACAGGATATGATTTGCTCAGTGAAGAAGTTGTGTGATTGTTTGCTCAGTGTATAACATTCTGATACTAATGCATATTGTTTTTGAGCAGCACCAGTGCAAAATTTTACAGTGTAACTATGAAATGGCCCTGACAATCCCAAATTAAAATGCCTTCACATGGATTAAATAATTTAACATTGTCCATGGGGCTCTTAAATAAATGAAAACTTATACAATTCTTGTGATATGTTATAAGTCACAGCTAAAAAGATTTTTAAAAGTGGTGACAATAAATCCTGAGCAACAAATGCAAATAAAGTGAAAGTAATTTTAATTTAATTCATTTTAATTCTTATTTTCCTGTAAAGAGTTCACCAGTTGTGGGCTATATATTGCTTTGTTGCTACTTTATGGAGAAGTCTTTATCAGCCGTCTGCAATATTTTGCAATTTACATAGTTCTATTTCTGTGCAACCTTGAAAGCGAAGCAAGTGATCAGCCATTGACCACAATTCTAATGTTCTGCATGCTACAGATCAAATCACAGCCCATTTTGCTGACATTTGCCATTTTACTAGATGGACATTCATAATTTGATCTGAATCTGATAGTGTGATGCCGTTTGGCAGTGAAATGGTAACCAAATGAAGGAAGGAAAAGTCATCTTGATTACTAGACCAGGAGTGATATTTTCAGGAACAGTAACTGCAAGTCTGATTGTGCAGCCTTCTTAAATGTGAAATGCAACACTCTGTGAAGAGAAGCATTTAAAAAGTCCAATTGCAAAAAAAGTCCACATAATTACAAATTATCTGATTCTGCTCTTTTCCAGGGACAAGAACTGAAGCCAAAATACAAAGAAATTATTTCTGACCTTGATGAAGATAAGGACAAAAGAATAGACTTTGAAGATTTTATGATAATATTGACAAGCCTGACAATAATGTCAGATCTTCTGCATGAGCTACGATGTCTGACAACTAAAAAATAATAATGCATGAATTTAAATAACTTCCATTAATTCAAGATGATATTTTATTATGCATGTATGAAAAGAATATTTGGTAGCTAAAAGAGTCAATTAAAAAGTAATGTTGAGGGTAAAAGATTTCTGAGTGATCCAGTGTAGTACAGAACCATCCTCAGAATTGTGAAGTTTGATCATGATGAATGTAACATAAATGTAAGATTATTTAAGCATGTGTTGTTGGCTGCTGATATTTTAAAATTAAACATATACAATTGGATATGTCAAAATAGGTGCCTTGGGGATAATTCACAGGAATGTCAACTTATGGGGAAACCAGCAATTATGCCGTAGAAGAGGAGAATGGTGATTTGTTTGTACAGTGATTGATATAGGCTTTGACCTGGAAAATGTGCCAGTTAATGATGACTTATAGTTAACTGCAAAGCTTTGTTCAAATTTTAAACCAGCAGGTTGCTTGGTCAAGGCATTGCCCTGGGAAATGAACCAGCAAATGGCCATCTCCTATTTTCTTGAGTTGAAACAAAGTTTCTTTTTCAAAAATATACTTTTTTTTCAAAAATTATCTATTAGTCATAAATTAAGTATGAAAGGTCCAAAAAAAGTTCAGTGTCGACCTTACAAATAATAGTGGGATTTTGACATTCTTCATTAGAGCTTCAATCCAGTTGCAACAAAAAGGCATTTTCTAAACATGGAAGAAAACTATTTACATTTCCATTAAGGTAACAAAGGTATCTCAAAACTCAACATACCTTTAATATGCTTTGTCAGCAAGGCCTTCAAGTGTGTTCTTGATCCAGTTGGCGGCAGCTGCCCCAAGCTTTAGTCTGTCTCTGAGCAAGTATTCCTGGACCTTGGAATTTGCCAGTTTGCAACACTCAGTCAGGGTCAACCCCTTACACTGGAAGACCAACAAGTTTCACTCAGATCAAAGAGCATTTTTCACCAAGTTTACGGTCCTCCAGGCACAGTCAATGTTTGTCTCACTGTGCTTCCTGGGGAATAGAGCGTAGACCACAGAGTCCTGCGTCATGGAACTGCTCGGGATGAATCTCGACAAAAATCATTGCATTGCACTCCAGATCTTTTTTGACAAAGGCATATTCCAGTAGGAGATTGTGTTTCATCACCAGCACAGCAGCTTTGAGGGCAGCGTATGATGAGCACACAGAGACCAGCTGTGCATGAATCCCAATCCCAAATTAAAATGCCTTCACATGGATTAAATAATTTAACATTGTCCATGGGGCTCTTAAATAAATGAAAACTTATACAATTCTTGTGATATGTTATAAGTTACAGCTAAAAAGATTTTTAAAAGTGGTGACAATAAATCTTGGGCAACAAATGCAAATAAAGTGAAAGTATTTTTAATCTAATTCATTTTAATTCTTATTTTCCTGAAAAGAGTTCACCAGTTGTGGGCTAAATATTGCTTTGTTGCTACTTTATGGAGAAGTCTTTATCTGCATCTGCAATATTTTGCAATTTTCATAGTTCTATTTCTGTGCAACCTTAAAAGCGAAGCAAGTGATCAGCCATTGACCACAATTCTAATGTTCTGCATGCTACAGATCAAATCACAGTGATGCCCTTCTCACAACGAGCCAAGCTGTCTTGGTGCTCATTGAAAAGTTCGGGTGATGTGGCATTCTGCCAAATGACTTTGACAGTCTGCTCGGGGAACCACCCGAGAGGACCCATCCTTGCCTTTTCCTGTGGGGTCTACGTTCTGACCACTTTCTGATCGAATTGTGGTCAAAAGTGTTTTCCTTTGCAAATATTACTTTTCCACAAGGGACAGATGATACACAGTAGTCCAACTACTTGGTGTGTTACACGGTAATGAGGCTAGACCCATCCTTCATAACATGGGGGGGACAGGTAGAATGTCAGTACGTCGTGACACTTGGAGTTTGTATTTCAAAGGCTTACACACAGCTTGATGCAGCCACACACAAAGGTGGCCATCAGGATGAGTAAGTTTTTGCTCCCCTTGTTCAGAGCTTGATACTTGGTGTTCCCTCGGACACAGAGCATCTTTGACCTCTAGATGATGTGGAAGATGGCTCGGATCACTATAATCAGCAACTCGGGGACTCAGGCAACAGGCCTGACCTGAGCTATATTCAGCACTGAGAGTACCTCACACCTGATGACCAGGTTTTTACCTGCAATGGAGAAGGAGCGCTGCTCCCATAAGCCCAGGATCTGCCTCAATTTGGTGACATGCTTTTCAAAAGCTTTGTCACACGCCAAATTTCCTCTGAACCATATTCCCAGCACCGTCAGGTAATCTGTCCAGGGTGAAGGGAATAAAGGATCAGTCAGCTCCAGTTCTGAAAGGACACAGCCTCAATCTTGCTTGATTTACCTTGGCTCCCGAGGCCAATTCAAACTGTGTGCTGACGATGGATCCGAGCAGAAAACACCAATGTCAACCAAGTACAAGGAGGCTTTGATCTGCAGGCCTCCACTGCCTGGAATAGTCACCCCTCTCAGGCTCACATCCTTCCTGATGGGCTCAGCAAAGGGGTCTATACAACACACAAACAAGGCAGGACAGAGTGGGCAGCTCTGCCTGACTCCAGATCTGATCGGGAAGCTTTCTGATTCCCATCCATTGATTGAGACTGAAGTAAAAATATTGGTGTAGAGCAATCGGATCCAGTTGTGGATTCCCTCCCCAAAACACACTTTGGAGCCCGTATCCTTCATGTAGGTGTGCGATATCTCGTCAAAGGCCTTCTCCTGGTCCAGACTGATGAGGCAGGTGTCCACCCCTCTGCCCTGCACATAGGCGATTGTACCCCTGAGGAGCGTGAGGGTCTCAGCGATCACCCTGCCAAGGTTCGGCTTGGGATGAATCACTGACTCCACAGCAGACCTGACCCAGTTGGCAATGACCTTAGACAAGATTTTGTAATCCACACTCGACAGTAAAGGTGGTCACCAATTTCTAATTTCTTCCCTCTCCTGCTTCGCTTGTAAATGAGGGTGATGATACCTTTCCTCAGTTCACACATGCTACCTGCCAGAAGCATACTGTCCTCACCAATCAAGTCCCAAAGAGCTGAATACAACTCGACCGGTAAACTGTTGTCCCTGAGAGTTTTATTCTTTTCAAAGGGCTTGAGGGCCTTGGTCAGCTCATCCAGAGATAACGGCTGGTCCAGCCTCTGCTGCATGCTTTCATCTAAGACCTCCCCTGATAGACAGCAGGAATGACTGGGAGGCCACATTGTCTGTGCACACCGTGTCATACAGTCTGGTATGAAAGGAATTGCTTATCCTCAGGCTATCAGACTGAGATGATATTACAGACCTTTCCTTGTGCACCTTCTAGAAGATGAAATGCGAACACGTCTCATCCTGCTCCATGATGTGGACCCTGGACCGGAAGATTATCGTGGAGGTCCCTGAAGTTTGCTGGCTCTTCACCTCCTGGAGATCCTTCATGACATTGGTCCCCATTTCCTGCAGTAGGACTGGATTCTGCAGGCTTTCCTGGAGTTTGGACAATTTTACCTGCCTCCTTCTCACCTTCTGAACAGCTTTGGGGATGAAGAACCTCTTGATATTCCTGTTGAACCATTTCCCACCAGTCTGCTGGAGACTCAAAGAGGGGTTTCACAGTTCTCCAACCTGTGTAATCCCTTTTGAGCTCCTCAATGTGCACTGGGGTCAACATTTCGTGCTCAACATCCATGTTTCCTTCTTGGCCCACTGGTTCTCCTGTAAATGAGTCAGCCAGCAGAAGGCAGTGATCAGAGAATACAGGTTTGATGTTAGTAGATCTGATGGAGAATATATGGGATGCAAACAGGTAATCTATCCTTAAGTGGACAGACCTGTAAGGGCTTGGCCAGGTGCATCTATGTTGTGTTCACTGCAGGGGTGCTGAAGACATTGTGCAGATTGGCATCTTTAATTGTTTACATCAGGAATCTGGATGTGAAATCCAGTTTGCTGCCAGCCCCTCTGGATTATCCATCCGCATCATTGATATAGTTGAAGTCTCTGGCCAGAATGACCGGCCTGGATGTAACCAGCAGCAGTGGGAGCTGCTGAAGGATGGCCAGCTGTTCATTCTTTACCACTGGGGCATATTTAGTCTCAGGGAAACATTTCTGTACATATTGTATGCCCACCACCTCCTCAACCTCAGAGTCAGCTGTAGCTGCCTGTACAGGGCCAAATGGGAGCTGGCACCATATTTAATGCGTGGCCAGCCCTGTGTTACAGTTGGAACTTATATTGCAGCTATTTAAGAAAGCATTGCAACTTAAATAGCTATCATCTGTTTTTCTGCTTCTGTAGCACAGAAAGACTTTCCAAAATCCAGGGAGAAGTTTCTTCCAACAGGTCATTCTGTGGCATCAACAGGTTTAAGTGAGGTCTGAGATTTAACAGTCCAGTTGTGCATCTCCTCCAGAATTTTAAGGGATAGCCCCTTCACACTGTGCATTTCCAATTTAAGGTATAGAACATGGGAAGTGTTCTGGATTTTTTTGAGTGATTCTAGGCCCCTCAGCAACAGCTCAGCTCACCTCAAAATGCCTTGAGGTTGTGTGACCCAGTCTTCTCCACATGCAAAGGACTCTCACAATTGTCTGCACTTACTGGGTAAGTTACTGATGGCTCAAAAAGCATGTGACCTTCATTAAAATTGGGAAGCCAGAAAACACATTGAATCGTATTTAACCTACACGCAAGTGGACAATTAAATACATAAAATAAGCTTTACACCATGAAGAATGTTTGCAATAAATTAACTGTTTACAGTTTTGCACGCCTGAGAGACTGAGGAGCAGCCTTCTGCACAAAGGCCCATACCCTCCCAACATATTGCTCACTGTAGCAAGATTCACTTAAGCCCACGTAACAAATACCACAGATTTATTGGATACTGTTGAGTGTGATATCTTGAAGTTTGTTCACACTAGCTATTTACAAAGTTTTGATATTACATACTCACTCACATAGTTTTGTATTTACTGATGCAACTTTATATCACACATCTGGCTGTCTATATTACATAGAGAGTGATTGATTCCTAGATTGAATGGCACACATTGTAGCATCATGCAATGTGTCTAAAGTAGAAGCCTGTGTGGTTCAAGATCTATGCCAGAAGAAAACACTAAACATAACAAAAATAAACAAAACAGAAATTACTGGAAAAGCTCAGGTCTGGCAGCATCTTTGAAGAGAAACCAGTGTTAATGTTTCAGTTCCATTGACACTTCCTCAGAACTGATGGTAGCTAGGAAAATGTTCATCTTCATAGATGCTACCAGACCTACAGAGCTTTTCCAGCAATTTCTGTTTTTGTTTCTGATTTACGGCATCCACAGTTTGTTCAGTTTTTATGATAGAAATAAAGGCTATTCATAGAAATAAAATGCCATGAATAAAAGTTACATAAGAACCAGCTTTTGTGGACCTGTCCTCAATAACTCATGATATCAATCAATAAATGAAAGATTTAGTACAGACAAGATATTTGCATTTTAATATCATATTGCAAAAAATTATTTCAGAACATCACGATGAATCAGAAAAAGAATCGTTATGGACCAGACCAGACCCCCTCAAAATATTTTAAGGTAGTTCAGACAGACCCTAACTTTTTCTTATTTTAAAAGTAGATGTGAAGCGCATGTTCCAGATGTGATGCAACTGATCTAAAGTACTTGACATTAGGCACTATAGTTAAAATATGAACAAAAGAAAGAGGAATTTAAAATAACTTAACTCCTGGAAGACGTAACCAAATAATAGATACAGTACCTGTTACTAGTTAACTGTTCCAATATAGTAACATCCCTTTAACGTATCCCTTGCCAAAAAAGCAAATTCAGACACAGATTCTTACATGTAATTCTCCAGTCCAGGAGGAAGAAACATTCAAGAGAGAATTCAGAGAGTCTAGCAGCCAAAAGACATTCACTGAAGCTTCCAACTCTTTTGAGACCCCAAATAGCTTCTGATGTTATTAGAAAAAACACAAAATCCAAAGGTCTGATCCGTGAGAGCCAGCCACACCCTTTCAGGCTGCTTTCATTGTTCCAAGTTAAAAAAAAACTAAAGGCCTCACAAGTTGTTTACTTTAATTGTCTGGTAGACTGCTTGGCGTCTCTGGTTTACAACCTCTCTTCAAAAAAAAAACCAGGACAAAATAACTTTTTAAAGTGACAGCATCGTTACAGAATCAATAAGTCTTATGATCTTATATTACACAAGTAACCCTGCATTGGTACGTTACAGCTTAAAATCAAATACAATAAAGAATAAAAGAAAAAAATTGAGATGTAGAAGAAATCTGAACTAGATATTCTCTAACAATTGATTTAAATTGTAAATCACATTTTAAACTCCTTAAAGGAAAGTCTTTACTTAGAACTGAATATATTTCTTCAACTGTTTGGGGGAGTATTTTTGACTTGGTATAATAACATAAAAGATGTCATATCAACTCAGATATCTGTTAAGCTCCTCTCCTAAGTTTTCTTCCCATTGACTAATAGTGATGGATGTCAAAACAGGAAAATGGAATTGTTTTCAATGTCAGCGCAAATATGACCAGAGCACCAACAGTGTGGGTATGGCTACATTCACCTGGCCTAACAACAAGTGACAACTCTAACCTCAGAATGGTATAACATGTACTACCAGCATTTTCCTTTAACATTTTCTATACCAGACAGCTTTATGGTCACTTGTTGTAATATTCCAATTTATTCCTAACTTTTGATGACTTTTGATTTGCTGCAGGTCTATAACATGCAAATTTGAGTTGAGCCAATCCAAAATTAGTTTTTAAGACTATAAGACCATAAACTATAGGAGTAGAATTAAGCCATTCAGTCCATCGAGTATGCTCTGCCACTCGATCATGGATAATTTGTTTCTCAACCCCATTCCCCTGCCTGTTCTCTATAACCCTTGATCCCTTTACAAATCGAGAACCTATCCAACTCTATCGCAAATACAGTGAATGACTTGGCCTGCACAGCCTTCAGTGGCAATAGGTTCCACGGATTTATCACCCTCTGACTAAAGAAATTCCTTCTTATCTCAGTTCTAAAGGGTCATTGCTATGCTCCGACGCTGTGCCCTCAGATCCTATTCTCTTCTCCTTTGGAAACATCTTCTTATGTCCACTCTATCCAGGCCTCTCAGTATTTTGTAAGTTTGAATCAGACTCCCCCCTATCCTTCTAAACTCCATTAAGTACAGATCCAGAATCCTCAACTGCCCCTTATATGACAAATCCTTCATCCCCAGGGTCATCTTGTGAACATCTTCTGGACTCTCTTCAATACCAACACATCTTTCGTCAGTTACAGGGCCTACAATTACTCACAATATTCCAAACACTGACTGGAGCCTTATACAACCTCAGCAGTGCATCTCTGGTCTTGTATTCTAGCCCTCTTGAAATGAATGCTAACAAGCATTCTTCATCTACTTGCCTAGCATGTCCAATCTTTTCTGCAGCCTCCCCGCTTACTCAACACTATCTGTCCCTGTATCATCGGCAATCTTAATAACAATGCCCTCAGTTTCTTTCTCCAGGTTGTTAATGTATAACATGAATAGTTGTGGTCCCAACACTGACCCCTGCAGGACTCCACTCGTCACCAACTGCCATCTTGCAAAAAACCCCTTTATCCCAACTCTCTGCCTTCTGCCAGTCAGCCAATTCTCTATCCATGCCCCTAATACCATGGGCTCTAATCTTATTTAGCAGCTTCCTGTGCAGCACATTTTCAAAGGCTTTCTGGAAATCTAAGTAGATCATGTGCACTGGCTCTACTTTATCTCCATCATCAGATCAAATATAATGATGGTTCCTGATGATTGCACAATGTTCAGCACCAGTCACTACTCCTTCACTACTGAGATATTAGGAACTGCTGATGCTGGAGAATCTGAGATAACAAGGTGTAGAGCTGGATGAACACAGCAGGCC